>SKCR01036346.1:0-92241 GCA_019454045.1 Zanthoxylum bungeanum | reverse complement strand
AAGTATAATAAGTCTGACTCTATGTCATATATAATGGGAAATATGTTGAGACCAGTACATGTCGTATATCGTGACTTGGTCTGATGGTTTATCCCAGTGAACCATAAGTCTCGGGAGACTCGTATAGACATGTAGATTTTTATTTGATACGACACTGAAGGACTCACTGAAGATTTCCTAATAGATGGTACACCAACGTCAATAGTAATCTTCTCGAGTTGAGCAAGCATAGTGTTCCATTGACATGAGATACCACAGTGAGATATATGAGTTATCTTCCGCACTTTGATTTGGGTGTGGATTGATGTTCATGATATCCAGTATGTATCAAGATAGGATTATTCAGTCCTATGTACTGGGCATAGGCATCCGACACGTGTTTACACTATAGTAAATCCATGGCCATGGTATAACATCGAAAATCAGTTCCGAGTGTTATTTAGAGATCGTAAATTGAAAGTCGATTATCTTATACCGAAGGGGTTTGATGTCTTTATCTATACCCTAGGTATAATATGGATAGCTTATGACGGATGGATTATACGTATGCAATGATCTCGACTTGTATAGTTTAGCGCGATTATCTGTAGTCGTCATAATTCATGAGTGGGTGAATTATGGACACGAAATTAGATTTCGTGACGAATAAACCTAAACTTAGATAGTCCTACAATATAAAGTATACCAGTTGAGCACTTGGCAACTCGATATGAATAATACAGATTATTCATAATACTTCACCGGATTAAATGAGTTAATTCGGATCGTTTAATCAATTAAACGATAATACATGCATTATGGAATTCTGGCCAATCGTAATTATCGTGTATTTATATTTGATACATAATACGATTAGATAAACATTAATTATTCGTCAAATAAGATTTTGACACATGCCATAAATATATGTTTTTGTTATTTATTGTAAATAAAATACATATATAATAATAATTACAATAATTAATTATTTGGATATTTAATTGTTAAATATTTGAATTATTAATTAATAAACTTTTTCCATAATGTTATGGAATTTGTCCAATTATTATTGGTCAATGTGGTATGTTTTAATTACACTTTATTGTTCAATTTTGATTGGTTAGTATAAAGTTTAATTTAATTTAATATTGATTAAATTATCAATGGACAAAATTGCCCTTCCTATTGATAAAGTCGGTTAAGTGGGTATAAAAGAAAAGTTGTTTTTCTTCTTCATTTTAACCCATCACCATGACCGACCAAGCTCTCCAAAAATGGGTTCCAACTTTGCTTGAAGAATCCATGAAGAATCAAAGGAAAATTCAAAGAAAAGGCTAAGGAATTGGAGAACTAAAGGTAATCTACCATAATCCTAAGCTTGGAAATTTAGTTTCTTGTTTCTTGAGTTGATAGAAGGGTTCTAGGATTCCTTTGATTCTGAATTTTTGGGGCTTTTGATGTTGGTTGATGGATTGAAAGTTATATTGCATGTATGAAATACTTTTGGAAATAATTAGTGTAATTATTGTCCAATTTGATCAATTGTTGATAAGTTTCTATTCTAGAGTGTTATGACCACTCTTATAATGCCTAGAATTATTCTTGGGTTGTTCATATGTGGTGACTTGATTTGGTATTTTGATTAATTGATTTAATCTTGAAAAATTAGATTTAAAGCATGAAATTGGGCAATTTTATTTTTTGGATCAGATTTGGTAGAACTAGAAATTTTTGTGATGAATTTGATGTCATATGAATGTATTGGATGTGTTTTGGGAGTTGGAATAATTTCCAGAAAGTGTTTTCAGAGTTGAAATAAGTAAAACGGTAAAAAACGAAGTTACCGGATGACTTTTGAGCCAACCGGGTGACAGCTGTCCAAACAGTGAGTTCGTCACTGTTTGGGAAGCCCATGAACTGCCATAACACTATTGGGGCTGACCTGGGCAGTCCCCATAAGTGTTGGGTGGTCGGTTCGGTCAAAAACACATTTTATGCCATTTTGCGGAAAAATATTTTTCGTAAAAGTTTCGCGACGTTTCATATATATTTATATCGTTATTTGATATCGAATAAATATGTTTAGGTGAAATATGAATAAATTATTCATATTAGATATTGAATAATTTATTCGATAATTTGAAAAAGTTTTAAAATTATGATTTCGCTCGAACCGCGCTTCCGCCGCGCCCATCGCCCGAAACCCCAATAGTAACACCCCCATGCGTCAAGTTTTTCAGATACAAACCAGTTTTCAGATTCCAGATTTTAAGTATATAGATTTTAGAAATAGTTTTCAGAAACCAGACTTTCAAAAGCAGATTTTAGAAAGAGAAGTTTTATTAAAAAGATTTCAAGCGAAGTTTTGAGAAAGAAAGTTTTCATATAATTCATTTTGTTGAAACCTTGGTTTTTAGAACCAAATGATTTAATTTCAGTGTTTCAATTTTTCGTCCACTCATTTAAATCGAATAACGATCTAACCCCCTCCCTAATTTCTTTGTTTTGTAGGTACTCTCGAAGGACGGATTCAGGAGGACGGATATTGTTGCAGTCACTAGGGTTAAGAGTCTACCAGTCCAAGTCAGAAGAGTGAGAGTCTAGTCAGAGTCATTCATAAGTCATGTATTAGTCTTGAGTAATGTGAAAGTCATTGTAAGCAAATGTTATTAAGTTTACAGTCATAATTATTGAGTTTGTATTTCATATTGATGAGTTTTGCGCATTGGTCACATACTTAAGATTTTGATTGAGTGTTATAACCACTCTTGTAATGCCTAGAATTATTCTTGGGTTGTTCATATGTGGTGACTTGATTTGGTATTTTGATTAATTGATTAATCTTGAAAAATTGGATTTAAAGCATGAAATTGGGCAATTTTATTTTTTGGATCAGATCTGGTAGAACTAGAAATTTTATGATGAATTTGATGTCATATGAATGTATTGGATGTGTTTTGGGAGTTGGAACAATTTTCGGAAAGTGTTCCAGAGTTGAAATAAGCGAAAATGGTAAAAACAGCATTATCGGGTGACTTTTAAGCTAACCGGGTGACAGCTGTCCAAAAAGGGAGTTCATCACTGTTTGGGAAGTCCATGAACTGCCCTAACACTATTGGGGCTGACCTGGGCAGTCCCCATAAGTGTTGGGTGGTCGGTTCGGTCAAAAACACATTTTAGGCCATTTTCCGAAAAAATATTTTTCGTAAAGGTTTCTCGACGTTTCATATATATTTATATCGTTATTTGACATCGAATAAATATGTTTAGGTGAAATATGAATAAATTATTCATATTAGATATTGAATAATTTATTCGGTAATTTGAAAAAGTTTTAAAATTATGATTTCGCCCGAACCGCGCTTCCGCCGCACCCATCACATGAAACCCCAATAGTAACACCCCCATGCGTCAAGTTTTTCAGATACAAACCAGTTTTCAAATTCCAGATTTTCAGTATATAGATTTTAGAATCAGATTTTAGAAATAGTTTTCAGAAACCAGACTTTAGAAAGCAGATTTTAGAAAGAGAAGTGTTGAATTAGTCACAAATTCGTTCGTCAAGCACATCAATCGATCAATCAAGAAGCAAGATTTTTACCGTGGTTCGCCGGAAAATTCCCGACTACATCCAAGTTGAACTCCGGAACAAGGAGCTCGCTGCACTAATCACTTTCAAGATTACACAAGAATCTTGAATCCGTTTACAAATTGGAATTTCCTCAAATCTCACAATAAACCATAATCTCTAAAAGTGTCAATCTCTCAAATTCCCAATTGAAGATTACACTAACTTGGACTAGGAAAATAGGCTTAACACTTAGCCAAAAATTAGGAGAAAAACTATTAATGAAAACCTTCACTAATACTCAACCTAAGTGCCCTTATATATGATGAGAAAATAATGTAATTGGGACAACAACAAGGATTGCGCCACGTGTCCCTTATCCAACGGATGATAAGGCTTCACATTTTACAATCTCCACCTTGAAGCCAAAAACATCCATCACTCCCAACCATATACAAGAACACATTAAGGCCAAGATAGCACAGCAAACTCACATACTCCCATCATCATTCATGTCGCCTGCAAGGTCAGCCAACCCCCACATGCAACAGCTTCATGCAGTGGGAGAGTTTGGTTGCAGTCACAATTTTTATCCCCATGTCCGATGGGTTATCTTCTGTTGGAACCTTCTTGATCTCAATCTTACCGCTTGAGATGATTTCCCGCACAAAATGGTACTTCACATCCACATGATTGGTTCTCTCATGATATACTGGATTCTTGCTCAGATGTATTGCACTCTGACTGTCAGAATACACAACAGTCTTACCCTGCAGCTGTTGTATTTCGGTTAAGATACCCTGAAGCCAAATGGCTTCCTTGAACACATCAGTTATGGCTATATACTCCGCTTCGGTAGTTGAGAGTGTAACCAACTGTTGCAGACTTGACTTCCAGCTGATGCAATTTCCACCAAGTGTGAAATAGTAAGCTGTAGTTGACTTTCTTGAGTCCTTATCACCTGCAAAATCAGAATCAACATACCCTACCAAGTCTAAAGCGTTAGATTGGTAACACATAAGTCATAATCAATAGTAGTATTTAAGTATCTTAACAACCATTGTAAAGCAGTCCAGTGTGCACTACTTGGATTTGACATAAATCTACTCAACAGAGATACAGCATATGACAAATCAGGCCTAATACTAATCATGACATACATCACAGAACCAATAGCATTTGCATAAGGTACATTTTCCATTTTAATCATCTCAGACCTATTAGTAGGACTTTGTGACTTAGACAAAATAAAATGACTCGCAAGTGGCTGACTAACAGGCTTACAGCCACTTACCCCAAATCTAGATGCTACCTTTTGTAAATATATGGATTGATGTATTTTAAGACAATTCTTACTTCTATCTCTATCCATGGTCATACCTAGGATTATCTTTGCACTACCTAGGTCTTTCATGTCAAATTCATTATTTAACTGCTTCTTTAGATTGTTAATAGCATTCATTGATTCAGAGATTAGAAGCATGTCATCAACATACAATAACAATACACAGGACATTTTTCATCAAACATGAAATAGAAGCAACTGTCATATTTAGTCCTTATGAATCCAATACTAAGCACAAATGTATCAAATCTTTTATACCATTGCCTAGGTGATTGTTTAAGACCATATAAGGATTTATTAAGCAGACAAACATACTCAGGGTGGTTTTTATCTATAAAACCTATAGGCTGAGACATATAAATTTTCTCTTCTAATTCCCCATGTAGAAAAGCAGTTTTCACATCCAATTGTTCCAATTCAAGATTATAATGCACTACTAGAGCTAACATCATTCTAATAGTTTTAAATTTAACTACAGGTGAGAAAATTTCATTATAGTCTATCCCTTCCCATTGTGTAAAACCTTTTGCTACAAGTCTGGCTTTAAACCTAACAGGGTCACTAGGCAATAGTCCTTCTTTGACCTTAAACAACCACTTACACTCAACCAACTTCTGGTTTTTAGGTTTAGGAACTAAATTCCAAGTTTTGTTTTTCCTAAGAGAAAACATCTCTTCCTTCATGGCGTCTTCCCATTTAAGTTTATGGGTAGACTTTAATGCCTCTCCTAAGCTAGCAGGCTCAATTCCATTTATTTCATGACTTGATATTAATGCACAGAAATACAAATCATTAGTTGAGTAATCATACCTGGTAGGAGGCCTTACCTGCCTCATACTTCTGTCTCTTGCTAGCTGGTAGTTGGCCAATGTGTCTTGTGGTGTTTCATCATGCTGCTCAGTTTGATCCAGTTGATCTACTGTGTCCTCTTCAATTTGTTCTTGTATCTCTGCTACTTCATTTATGTTTTCCTCCAGGTTATTCCTCCTGGGCTGGGTGTCCTCAGATGTCTCCGTGTCTGACATGTCACCAACATGATCAGTGGTCCTTGATGTCCCTGGCTCCACCTGCATCTGAGCTCCACCTGTAAGATCAAAATCTGCTAGATCCTTTTCTAAGGCACCTGCATTCTTGTTAGTAGATTTACATGGAAAACAAAGTTCATTGAATATAACATCCCGTAACTATGATTTTGACTCCAGGTGACTCACTTTCCCATAACCTATACCCCTTTGTCCCTTCTTGATATCTTAGGAAAACACACTTGATTGACCTCGGTTCAAGTTTACCTACGGATTGGTGAGCATAAGCTTCACAGCCAAACACTCTAAGGTGGGCAAGCTTATGAGCCCTACCAGACCAGATTTCTTCTGGGCTCTTAAACTGAACGGAACTATTAGGGCTAAGGTTAATCAAATGAGTAGCAGTATTGAGGGCTTCACCCCAAAAGGCCCTCGGAAGTTCGGAAGAGAATAAAAGGCATCTGATCTTTTCTAATAGGATTCTATTCATTCTTTCCGCAACTTCATTCTGTTGAGGGGTGTTTCTAACAGTCATATGTCTTAGGATACCCTCACTAGTACAATATTGATCAAACTCAGTATTACAAAATTCTAAGCCATTATCAGTTCTTAAGACTTTTACTTTGTTACTAGTTTGATTTTCTACTAATACTTTCCATTCTTTAAATTTAGTCAAAGTTTCATCCTTTGATTTTAGTAAGAATGTCCATACCTTCCTACTGTAGTCATCAACAATAGAGAGGAAATATTTCTTACCCCCATGTGTCTCGACCTTTGATGGTCCACATAGATCACAATGTAGATACTCCAGACTCGCCTTTGACAAGTGAATTTCAGTTGGGAAGCTCTGTCTGTGCTGTTTGCCCAACACACAGATCTCACAAAACTAAAGTGGCTTCAACTGGTCCTTTCTAAATTATCCCTGCTTGCTGAGTACCTGCATTCCTTTCTGGCCTATATGGCCAAGTCTCAAGTGCCAAATATTAGTCATATCAACATTAGAAGTTAAAGCAGAAATTGGGTTTTCCGAGAATACATGTTGGCCATTTAGAACATACAATCCATTTCTTTTTATACCAGTTAGGATCAGTTTCTTACCCTTAGATATGTGCATGTTACCATTGTGCGCTTTATATGTGAAACCTAATTCATCTAGTGTTCCTAGTGATATCAGGTTTCGTTTCAAGTCAGGTACATATCTAACGTCAGTAAGTATCCTAACTTTACCATCATGGAGTTTAAGTGTTATGTCCCCAACTTCTATATCGTACAAGTGTTGTCATTACCCATATACACAGTCCCTTGGTCAGAATTTCTAAAGTTGACAAACCAGTCCCTATACGGACTCATGTGAAAAGAACACCCGGAGTCCAGAATCCATTCTCTACTAATGTGATCACTAGACACAGTCAATGCCTCAGATAGGCACATCGACCCCTGTTCGGCAGCCACAGTAGCGCTGCCTTCATTTTTCTGTTCCCTAATGAACTTATAACAGTTCCTTTTAAGGTGTCCCATCTTTCCATAATGATAGCACTTCTTGCCACTATTCTTATTCTTATCCTGTTTATTCTTTTTCTTCCATTTAGGTTCTTGGTTATTAGTCTGATGATTATTCGGATCGTTAGATTTCCTTTCTTTTTTTCCTTTCACGACTAAGTTCGCTCCTCCTCTCCTACTGGTTATAAGTTCTAACTCTCTAGCCCTTATACCAGATATCACCAAGTCTAGCCTAGGTACAACTCTTATGTACTGTAGAGAATTCTTAACGACACTATATTCTTCAGGCAGTGCATTTAATAGAATCATAGCTTCGCTAGAGTCTCCTAAGGCTTGGTCCGTTCCTTTGAGGATTTGAGTCATTTTCGTGAATTCATCCAAATTATCATCTATCGACTTATTAGTATCCATCTTATAATTAAACAAATTTCCTTTTAAGAACACTAAATTTGGTGCAGAATAACAGAGTATAGAGATTCGAGTTTACCCCAAAGTTGAATGGCAGTGTCCATTTCATCAACCTTTCTGATGACCGAATCTCCAAGGTGAAGGAAAATCAGGTTGTAATCCTCTTCCAGGATTTCGTCCTTCGTTTTCTTTTCCATCTTTGGCCACTTTTCTGGATCCGGTTTCAGTGCCAAAGCCACCTTATAGTGGGAAGCAGAACCCTCATTTTCTTCTTCCATGTGGTGAAATCTCCATTCCCGTCAAAGATGCCAATATCGAGTCTCATGGTTGACATATTCTATTTCTTTTAACACAGACACTTAATCCGCAACTCAGAGTCCAAACAACAATTCGGATACACTCTCGGCAAATTACTGCCCAAACACGGTCGGCAGTACACACCCAATCTGTCCAAATATAATTCGGTAGTTTACTGCCTCCCCGATTACTCACTCAAACAAGACAGAGCCCTAATCACCCAACAACACAACTTCAACAGAGATTTAATTTCCCGAACTGCAACTTCAACCGAGAGTTTATTTTCCCTTATTCGGCAACACAATGTCTTAATTACCCAAACATTCAAACGGCAGTTCCAGAGGTTCTTTCACCTTCACTGAGCCTCTCCTACACAGTATCTTGTTCCAGAGGCTCTGCCTCTTTAGATTTAAACTTAGCAGACTGCCTTCTTAGACAAGGCCTCTTGTTATCGATCTTCTCTTTAGATTTGGACTGGTGTGTTAGGAATCCTCTCCTCTGTCAGCTCTGTAAAAAAAAAATTTATGCCCAAATACCTTTCTGGTTAGATTCTCTGGTCAGTCACTGCAATTCTGCCCCTCTGAAACTCAAGATTTGTATTGACGCTCCAATTCTTGGTCTTGATTGGTAAACCCAGAGTGTCTGGTTCTGATGGGGTCTCTGTTCTTGCTTTCCAAATTTTTATTCTTGACAGTATCTTCAATTTTTGGGAATTCGAAAACCTTTAAACAGCCCCTAGAGTCTTGATCGTCCAAATCAAGATGAGGTCTTCCTCTAGGGGTTTTATCGGAAGTGGCTAAGGATTTTTGACAGGCAATAGCTTAGATGTCTGGTTGTTCTTTCTTTTGAGTCTTTTTCGTTCTTGGCAGTGATCTGCGTTTTTCTTGCTTTCTTGATTAGTTTTCTTGCTCTCGTCTTCGTTCTTTTTCGTTTTTGGCCGTGACTCTTCCAATTTTTCTCGTCTTCTGGTGGGGCTATGGTCTGTGATCTTGCTTTCAACTTTTTGTGTCTTTGGAAGTCCTCAATTGACGATTTTAGGGTTTCTTGTTAGGCCCACAAAGAAACTGTATGTTCGACTTTGATCTTTGGTGCTTATTCTTCAATTCGGTCACTGCCCTTTTAAAATAGCCATGATACCAATTGTTGAATTTAGTCACAAATTCGTTCGTCAAGCACATCAATCGATCAATCAAGAAGCAAGATTTTTACCGTGGTTCGTCGGAAAATTCCCGACTACATCCACGTTGAACTCCTGAACAAAGAGCTTGCTGCACTAATCACTTTCAAGATTACACAAGAATCTTGAATCCGTTTACAAATTGGAATTTCCCCAAATCTCACAATAAACCCTAATCTCTAAAAATGTCAATCTCTCAATTCCCAATTGAAGATTACACTAACTTGGACTAGGAAAATAGGCTTAACACTTAGCCAAAAATTAGGAGAAAAACTATTAATGAAAACCTTCACTAATACTCAACCTAAGTGCCATTTATATATGATGAGCAAATAAATGTAATTGGGACAACGGTAAGGATTGCACCACGTGTCCCTTATCCAACGAATGATAAGGCTTCACATTTTACAAGAAGTTTTATTAAAAAGATTTCAAGCGAAATTTTGAGAAAGAAAGTTTTCATATAATTCATTTTGTTGAAACCTTGGTTTTTATAACCAAATGATTTAATTTAAGTGTTTCAGTTTTTCGTCCACTCATTTAAATTGAATAACGATCTAACCCCCTCCCCAATTTCTTTATTTTGTAGGTACTCTCAAAGGACGGATTCGGGATGACAGATACTATTGCAGTCATTAGGGTTAAGAGTCTACCAGTCCAAGTCAGAAGAGTGAGAGTCTAGTCAGAGTCAGTCAGAAGTCATGTATTAGTCTTGAGTAATGTGAAAGTCATTGTAAGCAAATGTTATTAGGTTTACAGTCATAATTATTGAGTTTGTATTTCATATTGATGAGTTTTGTGCATTGGTCCCATACTTAAGATTTTGATTGAGAAAAGAGTAATAGTGTAGTGTATAATTAGAAAGACAGAGGCTTATAAGGTTAATACAGTCTACCCTTTGCCGGTAACATCTCCCAGATCGGAGATGTTACAAAGATGGTATCAGAGCATGGTCTAGGGAGTCAGTGACTGCAGTGGGTAGAGTGTTGGGGTCTGGTATATGCAGTATGTCCGAGATACTCATATGTAAGGCACTACCTCTCCAGTATCCGATCCTCGAGTACGTCCTCAAGATCCATAGACAGGTTAGTCAGCTTTCCCAGATTATTCGAATAGTGTTCCTTAAGAGAACGACTATACTCTATACTAGAATTGTTCATGAGATTTTTCTTATTGAGATTATAATTTGGTTTGTGTTTTGTATTCAAGATTTACACCATGTGCGTATTTAGAATAAATTCATATTTTTGTAAAAAATATTTGATATTTTAAAAAATTTTATTTTTGTTCTATAATATATGTTGATATTGGTTTTGATATTAAAATTAATTTTGGGTGTGTTGAAAGTGTTTAGGGAATATCGAAAGAAAGTAGGGTAATACACCCTAATTTAAAATGAGAATACATCACTTTTAAAATGAGAATACAATTTTTTTTCCTTCAAATTTTTTTATTGTTATTTTTGATATTGTTCCAACATCATATTTTCATACTTATATTAATGGGCGAAATCACATAATTACCTTTTATCACAGGAAAAAACCCAAATTTAAAATGAGAATACATCACTTTTAACTTTTCCTCTCCGACATGAACAAGTGGCATCTCCATCGTCATAAAAATATCGGGGACGTTTCACCAACTAATTATCATCCTCATTATTTAGTCAACAAATATGTGGTTCTTTTCACATTACTTCCTACCATCTTTGCTTACTTTCTCCCATTCTTTGCTTAAAACTAGTCAAAGCAGTACATGTTGCAGTTTTATAACGTAAAAAAATTATCATTTAAATTTTTTCTGATAGTCTGTATAAACTTATTATTTATGTATGCTTTTAAGAGAGTATAGATCGAAATCTCAACACAGTAATTACAATAAAATTTATCAATAAAATTTACGTCCTAAAATAACAAATTCAAAATATAGATTTTGAATATTTAAGATTATTTTATTATTTTAAATATAAAAACAAAAAAATCAGTTTTGAAAAAATAAAAAAGAAAAAAAATACAATTTTTGATCGATTCTCAATCCAAAATCCAAAGTATAAATACAGACAAATCTTATACAAAACATGAAAGCTTTCGTTAATAAAACATTACAATAAATAAATGGTGATATCAACTCGATTTTAAATATAAGAGAATTCAAAACTCGAATCTAATTAGGACGAAATCTAATAACATAAAATCACATATTGATCACTTCTCAAAATTTTTCTGATTGAAAGTCGCATTCACACCGAAATATTCTAAAGGAGCCGGAGAATTTTACGTACGAAACTGAATATCTTACTTTTGTTAGTGTTGGTGTATACGAAATCTGAAACAATATCAGAAAATACACAATATGTGTAATATAAATTTTTACAACAACTCATATAAATCTATTTGTTAATAAATATGTCTTTGATGTCAATAAATTTATAAATTATTAAATAAATCTATCTTTGCTAGCCCCTATTATGGTATCCAATTATATCAAATATCTTTGAATATAAATATGTTATTTATTTTGAAAATTTTATATTTATAGATAGAATTTGTATATTTAATTATTCAAATTATATGTTTAATATTAAAAATTACATATTTAAAATCGTAGATGGGCCCACTTTGCTGGCTTCACTATTCTTCCACTTTCTTTTTGCCTTATCCTTCACAATACCCTTTTACTTTATTTTCATCACTTCGATTTCTGCAGATATTCTTCTCTTCAATTTCCATTACCCTTAAAAAGAACAATATGTCTATTATTGGTGAGACCATTCTTGCTGTCTCCCTTGAGATGTTGTTCAAGAAGTTGGCTACGAAGGGACTTCAGCTGTTTGCACGCCAAGAGCAGATCCAAGCCGATCTCAAGAAGTGGGAGAGAATGTTGGTCAAGATCAAAGCTGTGCTTGATGATGCAGATGAGAAGCAGACGAGGGAGTTTCCAGTGAGAATCTGGCTTGAGGAACTTCAAAAATTGGCTTATGATATTGAAGACATATTAGATGAGTTTGCAACTGAAGCTTTGCGGAGGGAGTTGTTGAATGAACCTGATCAACAACCCAACACTAGTATGAGTAAGTTGCAGAAGCTCATTTCCACTTGCTGCACCAAATTCAGCCCTGGATCTATTAAGTTTGATTCCATGATGGCATCTAAAGTTGCGGAGATCACTGATAGATTGCAAAAGATTACAACAGAGAAAGACCAATTGGAGTTGAAAGAAAATTCAGGAGGGAGGTCCAAAAGAGCAAGGAAACAGGCAGAGACAACGTCGTTGGTGATTGAAGATGAAGTACATGGCAGAGAAGATGAGAGGAAGGCAATAGTTGATTTGTTGTTGAAGGATGATTCGAGTTCTGATGGCGGGCTCTCCGTTGTTCCTATTATAGGGATGGGAGGGTTGGGGAAGACAACTCTAGCTCAGTTTGTTTACAATGACAAAATGGTAGAATCCCATTTTGATTTAAAAGCTTGGGCTTGTGTTTCTGAAGATTTTGATGCTGTCCGGGTCACAAGAACAATTCTCAATGCCATTTCTCCGGGGACTGCAGCCTCTGATGATGATCTCAATTCACTTCAGGTCAAACTGAAGAAAGAATTATCTGTAAAGAAATTCCTACTTGTTTTGGATGACATGTGGAATGAGAATTACGGTGATTGGACTAATCTTAGACTTCCATTTGTTGCTGGTGCAGCAGGAAGTAAGATCATAGTCACAACTCGTAATCAAAGTGTTGCATCCAAAATGGGTACAGTTCCAGCTTATGAATTGGAAAAGCTGTCTGTTGATGATTGTCTTCTTGTATTTACTCAGCACTCTTTGGGGACCAAAGATTTCAACAAGCACCAACACTTGGAAGAAATTGGCAAGGAGATTGTGAAAAAGTGCAACGGCTTGCCTCTTGCAGCAAAGTCACTTGGAGGTTTGTTACGAGGTAAATACGACTCACGTGATTGGAAGAAGGTGTTGAGTAACAAGATATGGGATTTACCAGAAGAAGGAGGTGATATTATGCGAGCTCTTCGAGTAAGTTATTATTTCCTTCCTGCGCATTTAAAACGATGTTTTTCACATTTTGCATTGCTCCCAAAGGACTATGAATTTCGTGAGAAAGAGATAGTATTACTATGGATGGCTGAGGGTTTACTACATTCTAATAAGATTGGCGAGGAAATGGAAGAATTAGGCCGTAATTATTTTAAAGAGCTGCAATCATGGTCATTCTTCCAACAATCAAGAACAGATTCATCATTGTTTGTGATGCATGACCTCATCAATGATCTAGCTCAATGGGCCGCAGGAAAAATATATTTTAGAATGGAGGACACACTGGATGGTTCCAAGCAGCAAGAGTTTAACGAAACTCTTCGTCATTTTCATACAGTCGTGACTATTATGATTCCATTCGAAGGTTCGGGGCAATCGCTGATGCCAAAAACTTGCGAACCTTTTTGCCAGTTTCGTTGGGAAGTTTTGTCCGCGGCTACTTATCTTATAACGTTGTACATTTGTTGTTGAAACTGCAACGCTTAAGGGTATTATCTTTGGGAGGGTATGAAATCTACGAGTTACCGAATTCAATTGGTGATTTGAAGTACTTACGGCATCTCGACCTCTCTGGAACTTCAATTGAAACCCTGCCAGAATCAATAAATATGCTTTACAATTTGCACACACTTTTATTAAAAGACTGCCGGTGTTTGAGGAAATTATGTGCAGACATGGGAAATCTAAAAAAGTTGTGCCATCTCGACAATTCAGGTGCTGATTATTTAGAGGAAATGCCTCTACGAATTGGTAAGTTGACGTGTCTCAAAACATTGTGTCAATTTGTCATCGGTGAAAACAATGGCTCAGGGTTACAAGAGTTGAAGTCATTGAAGAATCTTCAAGGAGAGCTCATGATTTCAAGGTTGGAGAATGTAAAAGATGCCGGTGATGCGATTGATGCCGAGTTAAATGGTAAACAAAAACTTAATGTATTAGTTCTCAAATGGTCTTTTAGGATAGGCAATTCAACGGAGGCTGGAACTGATACACAAGTGCTTGATATGCTAAAACCTCATGAAAATTTGGAAGAGTTCACTATCAATGGTTATGGCGGAACCAAGTTTCCAACATGGTTAGAAAATGGTGCGTTGGCAAATTTAGTTCTCTTACGATTTGAAAGAAGTCGCACGTGCACTTCTTTAGCGTCAGTCGGACAACTGCCTGTTTTAAAGCATCTTTTTGTAAGTCAAATGGTTGGAGTAAAGAGTGTGGGTCAAGAATTCTATGGAAAAATGGTTCAGTGGCTTTTCCATTATTGGAAACTCTTTCTTTTGAGACTATGAGTCAGTGGGAGGATTGGATCCCTCATGGATCTGATCAAGAGGTACTAGTTTTTCCTAAACTACGAAAGCTTTCACTTGTAAATTGTCGTATGCTGCTCGGAAGCTTGCCAGAACGGCTTCCTTCATTGGAGAGTCTTGTCATTCGAGACTGTGAACAACTGGTAGTGTCAGTTCCATTCACTCAAACTCTCTGCAAATTTGAAATTCGTGGATGCAAAAAGGTGATGCAGAGAAGTGCAATCGATCTCAGCTTACTGAATTCATCATTGGTTTCCAATGATTTGATAAATCAAGTGTCTCTAATAGGGGAGCTTGAGCAAGATCAGTTACCGAACATAGAGGAATTGGCGATTCGCAACTCTGAGAAGCTAACATATTTATGGAAGAATGGAAGCAGATTACTACAGGATATTAGCTCCCTTCACCGATTTGAGATTGTATACTTTCCCCGACTTGTTTCCTTGGTTGTAGAGGAAGACGAAGAAGATTACCAAAAACAGCAAGGGTGGTTATGCAAACTTCAATACCTGAAATTAGGCAACTGCCAAAGCCTAGTGAAGCTACCACTAGCATTGCTGAGCCTTTTTTCCCTTAAAGAGATAGAGATTTCAGAATGCCAATCACTGGAATCTTTACCTCAGGCTTTGTTGCACAACAATGGTAATGCACCTCTTGAAAGGTTGAGCATTGTTTCTTGTCATTCATTGACATACATTGCCCGGGTACCACCAAGGCTTAAGCAGCTTCGGGTCACCAATTGTCGTAATCTTACGACATTGATAGACGAAAGTGAAGACATCAACAATGGCAGCAGTAGGTACACCTCTCTTCTTGAGAATTTATATGTGAGCAAGTGTCCATCTCTCATATCCTTATTGTCAAAAAGCGAGATACCTGCCACGATTGAATCTATTGATGTTGAGAAATGCACAAAGCTTGCTTGCTTGTCATCGCGAGGCAATCTACCAAAGGCTCTTAAGACTCTTCGTATTGACAACCGACCAGAGATGAAATTACAAGCTGGATGTGATGGACAGATCGAGGTTGTGCTAGATGGGAGTTGTGAATTGACCGAGCTTGTGATAGATGGGTGTTGTGAATTGACCGAGCTTCAGATAGATGGGTGTGGTAAACTGAAGACAATAACCTTCATGCACCATCTCACCTCTCTTCGAGATTTGGGAATCCGACATTGTCCAAACATAAAAAGGCTTTGGATTTGGATTTACAACCAACATTGTAGAACTTTCAATTGATTATGAAAGGATTTATAAGCCGATGTTGGAGTTCGGGGGATTCCACAGATTCACTTCTATTAGAAATCTCCATCTTTATGGTGGAAAGTGTTGCGACGTGTTGTCATTACCATCACAGGTTATGGCGCTTCCTACATCTCTAAATCATCTGTTGATACATAATTTTCCAAATCTAGAATGCATATCCTCAACTGTTGGAGAACTCACTTCATTGGAATTTCTTGGGTTCTGCAATTGTCGAAAGCTCCAATACTTTCCAGAGAATGGCCTGCCCTTCTCACTTTTGGATTTAAATATCTATGAATGCCCGTTGATAGAAGAAAGGTGCAAGAAGGATATAGGCCAATATTGGCCCTTGATTGCCCATATTCCTAGTGTCCGCTCAGGTTCTATATCCGCCTTTATGCCCTGGTACGAGAAAAATGAATTAAAATCAATATCTTTACATTTTGAACATTTCATTCCAATTATTGTTATTATTTTCAGGTAACTTTGGCATCAATCAACAGGGAATGTTTCAGAGACTGCGGAAGTAGCCGAGACCATCTCAAAGAACGTGAAATCTTATTTCACGTAAGTTAGATTTTTTTTTCCTTGTTTTTTGATTGATGTTGCTGTATTGTGGAAATGTTTTTGTTTTTTTTGTTTTTTTGGGCCTGGATTTAATTTATTTTGCATCTTGAAATTGCTGTTTTGATTTGTTTCTCTATAATGTTCACTGCCATTTTCTGACCATTTATAATGCACCATTTGTGTGTTTATTTATTTATTTTTAATAAAAAATTGATTTTTTAATAAATATTTTGTTTTTTATTAGGTTGAATTCCTGAAGAAAATTTTTTACCGAAAAGGAATTGCAAGGCGAAGATGAAGGCTCTCAAGAATTAGAATAAATTTTATTTCTTGTAGAATTATGAATTATGAAATTTTATTTTTAATAGTATTGTAGCATTTTTATTATTTAAATGTTGAAAGTGGCGAATTGTTGAATAATGAAAATTAACTATATCAAAAATTTAAAATTTGATATTATTTTATTGTATGTAATATAATTAGTTGTTTGTAAATTTTTGAATTTGAACTAAGTCCAGTCAAGCTCAAGTTCATTTGAGCTTAAGTCCAGTTCAACCTAGATTAAGATAGACTTGGACTTGTTAGAGTTTGGACTTTAAAAAAAAATTAAGACGTGGACTTGGATTTAACAAAATCCAATCGAGACCATTCAAATGTCCATCCTAGATAATATTCTGCAAATCGAGTTGAAAATTTATGATTTTGGAATATGCACAAATAAGACCTGATAGTCGATTGATGATTGATGCTGGTGAGCTATTCATGAGATTATAATTGTTAAAAATTCATTGATTATTATATATTGTAACTCATGTTTATGTTAATTGTAACTATTAATTTGATTATTAGATACGTACTAAGAAATTCTTCTGCAAAAATCATACAACATCGATATGAATATAATCAACTTGAATTATACATGATTTTTATTAGGAGTAAGTCTTTGATATCATCATTATATGAATGATCGGACAACACCCAACTTATCAGATGGAGTATATGAGATATAATTATCATTCATTTAATTATTATTATTTTTTTGTTATTTATCCATATATGACTAGATATTATTGAATTATTATACGGGTGAAGCGATAACACCATTAAATAGTAAATTTTCTTATATTAGAGCTCTTATTTGATAGGTTGATGATTAATGTCTGTGTTGATATCAAATATATATATATATAATAAAGAAAATTGCATCAATAAAAGCAATTAGGTCCTCAGGTTTGTATTATTCCTTTATTTACGATGAAATAAAATTTTATTTTACGAAACAGGGTAAAAATAGTCTATTAAGAGTTTACTCCTCTTGGTTGAACTGCCATCATATTTTCGGACAACACCAACTTATCAGATGGAGTATATGAGATATAATTATCATTCATTTAATTATTATTATTTTTTGTTATTTTATCATATATGACTAGATATTATTGAATTATTATACGGGTGAAGCGATAACACCATTAAATAGTAGAAATTTTCTTATATTAGAGCACTTATTTGATAGGTTGATGATTAATGTCTGTGTTGATATCAAATATATATATATAATAAAGAAAATTGCATCAATAAAAGCAATAGGTCCTCAGGTTTGTATATTCCTTTATTTACGATGAAATAAAATTTTATTTTACGACAGGGTAAAAATAGTCTATTAAGAGTTTACTCCTCTTGGTTGAACTGCCATCATATTTTGTTAAATTACTCAGGTTAAATTATGAAAGTTTTTGAAAATCAACAGGTTTTAATCCTAATACACGTATGGAATAGGGTCGACCCTTGCATTTTTTGGATTTAAGGCGATTTTTATATTTCAAGCCCATTGACCGTGTCATAATAGTTTAATAAAAAAAAAATTGGGATCCTTGACTGTTAAGTTATTTTAGTACTATAATAAAAAAATTTGGAGGCCTTAGGCAGTCGTCTCATCCACATATAGCCAAGGGCGGTCCTGCAACACAGGAATATGTATAAACTCCGCGAAATTAGAAATCTACTTTATCTAATATAAATCTAAACTAGAGTTTTTATGGTTAAAACAATACATCCTTAAATCTAATCGAAGCCACATTCTTAATCTAAACAGAAGTAAATGGCATAAAATTAAATTACAATAAAGAAAACAAATAACACTAAATTTATTTACAAAGTGAAAAACTATTTATAGAGAAAAACAACTCCAAGTATAGGTTAACATGTGAATTCACTATATAGAGAAATTTATATTGATGATTAATAAATGACGAAATTTGAAGACTCAATTACCCCAACTATAATAACCTTAGGTAGCTTTTAAGCCCGCACCAAACAACCTTCTCTAGTAACTCTGAAGTCTCTATGAATTCAATTCATGAACTTGCAATACCGAGACTTCAATGACCAATCTTCAATTCAAAATTGTGAAGGTTTGGGGTTCCAAAGCCTTAAAACTGACTTAAAATTTGTCAATGAAAATAATTCTCATAGGGATATTCGAATTTCTAGACGCACTTGACATGCACGTCCTTGAAACTAATTCATCACGTTCGAACCTCACCTGACTCGCTCATGAATTCACTGGGATGGACGTTCAAACCTCCAAACACACCTAACAATAATTGACTTGAAATATTCATATAACAACTTCCAAAAGCTGTCAAGGTATTTAAGAGTATAATTATAAAAGAATTTTTATAGTTTTTTAAGTCAGTAATGTGGTATTACAATAATTTAGGGAGGCAAGTGATAGAAGTTAATTTCAATAGAGAAAAATGAAAATCTTCATTTAGACCAAATTATATATATATATTTTTTAAATTTAATACATACCCATTTCTAAAAACAAAATTAGCCTCCCTAATTAATTGTATACACATCTTATCTTCATATATACATGTCAAAATTTCCCTTTTTCCTTTGCAAGCATCAAACACCAAAAGTCGCAAGATTATGATATTAAAGAAATTTAGCAACCACAAAAAAATCTATGATTTCTGTGTAAATTTAAATGGTAATTTTCCAAAGATTCCTTGATACTGACAAAAGTTATGAAAAAAATATTTATTTTTTGTCTGAATATCTAATATATGTAGATGGATGAAATTTGATTCACTACAAGAAAAGTGATCTTTAGCATCCAAATCTTTAACTTTGGAATTCTTTTTTCGACGCTAATAAATCCTTTAGTGTCAAAATTTTTTTCAACACTAACAACATATGTATTTAGCGTCCAGAACTACTTCAAAGCAGATTACGATCTTTTAACGCCGAAACTCTACTTTCAACGCTAAAAATTTACCGCTCAACATCAAACTTGAATTTAAATAGCACAAAAAAATATTTTAAAATTTACCCATCAATAAAGCAACCATTAATTTTAAATTAAAAAAAAAAACTCTTTAATTTTGACAATCAAAGAGATTCTTGAATTTAGAGCAACGATGACACATACCATGATTCAAAAAACACTTCAGTTTTAACAGTTAAAGAGATTCATTAAATTTAAAACAATCTTGAAATATAAATTCATTCATTATATTAAAAACAAGTAGAGACTATTCAATTTTGGATATTAAAAAGATGATGAATTGATGTAGAGTAACGATGAAACATAATTCATTCATTTTATTAATCAATGAGAGCTCATCATTTCCCTTAAATCAAAGGGAGAGCTCTATTGAGTAAAACAAAAGATCACATGACATAACAACTAAACCGCAATTGATTAACTTAAATAAAAGAAAAGAAGTAATTTGAATCTGACTGCTGAATAGGGCAATTTTAATTCTGAAAATAATTATACTGTGATGAAATATATGGATGAGTAAAATGGGATGGTCGATATGAAGTCGTTCCTCTAGTGTAGAGAAACGCTAACAACACGAACCCAATTTGATATCTTCCTTCCATTCATCTATTAAAATAGCACCAAAATAATTAATTTAAAATTTATCCCTAAATAAAGCAACCATTAATTAAAATAATTCTACAATTTTGGAAATTAAAGATATTCATTGAATTTCTTTCGATGAAAATGAAAAAATCCATTAAGGTTTGGAATCAAAGCTAAAGGTGCAGCCCTTTAGCATCGAATTTGAATTTTGATACTACAAAATAAACATAAATTTCGATGCTAAATGTCAAAAATTTAAATATAACTTTAGGAGGCGATAGTTTTTTTTTTAAAAATATTAAATCTTTTAGCGATGAATTAGTTTTTCATCGTAATTTTTTTATCGAACAATTTAATTCGACGCTAAATCATAGACATTTAGCATCAAATTTGAATTTCTCCGGTAAATTTAAATTTAAATTTTTGAATTTCCCACCTTCTCAAATTTGAATTTATTGCCTTCTAAAATTAGGTTTAAATTTTTGACATTTAGCAATGAATTTTTGATGGTAAAAGTGACGACAATCACTTTTAGCGTCGAAATAAGTAATACGACGCTAAAAAACAGTATTTGCTGCGTCCAATTTTTTTCGACGCTAAATTAAATTGTCCGACGCTATATTTTATATTTGGCGACGAAATAATTCGACGTCAAAATTCAAACTTTTAGCGTCGAAACTGTCGACCCTAAAGTAATATTAAAAAAGTATTATATGTAAGCTTACAGCGACCATTTTTGTTACTATTAGAGTCGAATATTCGACGCTAAAAGTGTATTTTAGCGTCAAAACCTGTCGACACTAACATATATTAAAAAAGTATTATATGAACGCTTACAGTGGCCATTTTTTATACTATTAACGTCGAAATATTCGACGCTAAAAGTAAAAAATTTATTTTTTTAAAAATTAGTAATTTACTTATTTTTTTGTCTAAAATCTTTAATTTAGTTGAAAAAAAATGTAAGTAATAACAAATGATGAAATATTATATTGCAATTTGTTTTAGAAAAAAAAAATATTATATTAAATCTATTTGTTCAAAATGTTTATACAAAACCAAATATACAATTAATTGCTACTGTGATGGGGGGACGCTCGAGCCCGATGCACCATGACTCATTGAGGCTTCGAACATCTGACGGAAAGCCAGCAGTTGCTGTTCCAACTGCTCCATCTTCTTCTCGTGGTCCACCATCTTCTTCTCGTGGTCCACCGTGACCTATTGTAGCTTCTCCTTAGTCTGCTGCAGCTCGTCTCGGGTGCAGGCTAGGTCGTCTTTGGTGGTGACTAACTCGTCTCGAAGAGAGACATTGTCCGAATTACCACTATTGCGTGCAAATGACGTTGGCTTCTAACGAGTGCCAAGGCCAACGTTGTAAGCTGTCTGATTCTTGAAAACCAATTGCGACAGCTGCTCATCTGGTATGGGGTCGGACCTGTCTCCTGAGTTTGATGTTGGAGTTCCATCATTTCGTTCTGTTTCAAAAAATAAGTTAATATTAGAATTTGAGAAAAAAAAATTAACATATATAATATTAATTATATGTATATTAAAAACTGAAACTTACATAGCAGCGTTCGGCTTCTTTATTTATCCATTTGTTCCTCTCATTGTAATGCGTCACATGGAAAAAATCTGGAAATGATTGCACCTCACATGTGCTACTCTGTTATAAACATAAAATAAATTCAATATTATTCCAGATTAGTAAAAACAATTAAGTGTTAAATTTTACGTTAGGATATATTTACCTCAGAATGTTCGGCACGATGTTGGATAAATGGCTTCGAACCTCTATGGTGGTTAAAACGCAAGTGACTTCGATTTTCCGCTCATTTGCGTGACATTTATCCTGTATTTACCAACACTGTAAGTACCAAAAACAAAGACAATTATAAATTTCCGTTTATTTCAAAATTTACCTCGTGTTTTTTGCTAGACCAAAGCTCACATAAGAATGTCCAATCTTGTTCCTCTATAAAATCAGGCTTGTGTGTGGAGCATTTGAAGGTCCATGTTCGTCGAATATTGGTTTCAGGACTTTTGTTCTATAATCTTTATAACTTTTCCCCATGTGGTAGTCAATATATTGTTGGACATTCACTTGGGTCAGATCGAAGTCGAACCATTCCTACATGAAAATTCAAGTAAAAATAAGTATAAAATAAAAATGTTAAATAACAAAAAATATCGAAAACTTACAAGTAACGAAGGGAATAGGTGGTTCATTTTCGTCTCCCACGGTATCTTTCTCCAAGATACGTAGTTTTGGGGAGCTTCATATCGAGCTGTAGCTCCTATGGCTGTATTAAACGCTGAATTATGTTGTCCGACTTGAGTGTGTCCATCATCTGATATCTCTATCCGGATACGGCCGTGAGCCTTAACGTACTTAGCCAACCCCGGGCCACGGGTGCGTCCTCGACCCTTCACTGTACTGGACTCACCTGTGCTAGCAGAGAAATCACCAGGGCCAGTTAGACCCGGCCAAGGTTCCGGTTCAGAACCGGAACCGAACCGGTTGGAACCGGACGGTTTCGGTTCCAACTGGTTCCGGTTCCGGTTCCGGTTCCGGAACAGAACCGGAACCTAACCGGTTCGGTTAGGGTTCCTCCCCTAGCCGAACCGGTTGGAACCGTTGGAACCGTTCGATTCCAACGGTTCCAACCGGAACCGTACAGTTCCGGTTGGAACCGGATTAATATTTTTTTATTTTTTAAATAAGATTTTTATTTGTAATTTAGTGTAATTATGTAATGTAATTTAACGTAATTTGTAATTTACATAATTTTATTTGTAATTATGTAATTTTATTTGTAATTATTTTCAAAAAAAATAATTTAAAGTAATTATTTGTAATTTAAATTTTATTTTCAAAAAAGTAAAAAAAAAAACCGAATGGAACCGGAACCGGAACCGGACGGTTTTGTTCGGTTCCGAACCGGAACCGAACCGCCGGCCCGGTCTAGGGCCAGTTGCCCTTGCTGATGTAGATGGAGTCGCGGTAGCCCGTTTGCGATTGCCCGGTGCCATCTGCAAAAACCCATCACATTAGCGTCATCAAATTCAAAGTTCTTATACATATACATACATATCCATACAAGTCAATACAACTTAACAACAGCGCTTATAACATCGAATGCTCACTTTCGTTTTCAAATTCATTCATTCATTTATTCATTTCACATATGCATTCATTATCCATATAATCTACGAGTTCCATCATACACGTACATACACACAGTCACACACACATCATCATACAACCAACCACGAAGCACATTTAACAACCAATACATCACAAGACACACAATCAAACAATACATACATATCACGACACACCAAACTCATCACACGCATAACCATAACAAACATTCCAAAACACATACTATACTATACGAACTTTCGAATTCCAAAACACATACAAACATTCCAAATAAACATATCCAAATTTGGTTATGTTCTGGGCAGAACAACATGTCCGTCATCCATTCAGATTATGTCGATCATCATCATTCATCATTCATTACCGTCAATCATCATCATTCATCAACAATCATCATCATCATCATTCATCAACAATCATCATCATCATTCATCAACAATCATCTGTTGGGCATTCTTCTCGATAGCTCGGGTCGGGCGCAGCGGAAGTTCGGGTCGGGATGAAGTCACATTTCAAAACTTTTCTGAAATGCTATTCGATTATTCTATATCTGATATGAATAATCAGTTCGGATATCATCCTAACCCTAGAAAATTACACTTATGTGTTTGATCAAATCATACATAGTAATTTTCAGGGCACAACATGCCCTGTGTCCGACCATACCAACAGATGACCGACCACATGTAGTCATGTCCCGACCACATTTGGTAAGGAGCCGACCACATCATGGAGGGTTATTCATAATCAGACCAAACCATATCTAACCAGATTGTGTCCGACCAGATCATATCCGACCAGACTGCTTCTGATTAAACAAGGTTCGACCAGACAGGATCCGACCAGACCGCATCTGACCAGACCATATCCTGCTCGAACAATTTCGATAGAATGAGGTCCGATCAGACAGGATACGACCAGACTGGATCCGACCAGACCATATCCTACCAGAACAATTACGATAAAATGAGGTCCGACCACATTAAGTCCGACCAGGGTCAAACAGACAGCGTCTAAAATGCATCATATACATACACAGACGTACATCATAAATGAGAAAACAAATGATTGTACAAGTTCCAAACTTGAAACCAATCCTTAAATCAATACATACGATCATTGCCTTCATATCCAGCCGAGGTCTCAACACAACGAAACACTCTAGATCAAATCTAGGTCATCTAAGAGTGGGTCAACAACTCTAGAATAGCAACATGGTTTCAAAAACCTTGACAGAACACTCGTTACTACAATAGTTACAAGTTTCCATTATTATACATGCTCTACACTTTCATTAAACTTCCATTTTAACCGAGAACATAAAAATAAAGAAAAGAACAACTCTAGAACGTCAACAGACATGGCCTAGGTAATAAGAAACATTTTCTTATCTAATAGTAAGTTAAGGAAACTTACTAATAAACCGAGCTCTTCTTTGTTCTTCTTTTCTTCCTCACTTACTTCTTTTGTTCTTCCTTTAATGGAGGTCTCTCTATTTTTGTGAAAGTGTATTAGGTTATCTCTTTTCCTTAAAAAAATGAAACACAAATGAAAACAATATATACTTGTACAAGAAGAAGCCTTAACCGCCTTCCATGTGCAAATACATGTGAAATTTTCATTTCATTTTCATTTAATCAACTTGACAATAAAATATCTAAAACACTTTATAGACATTTAATTAAGTCAAAATTGAAGCTAAAGTCATTTGATTAATATATCCAAAAGTTAGATATATATATTATTAATATAATCATTTAACAATTAAATAATTAATTAATTAATCAAACGACATTCTAGTGTATCAAGCATGTATTTTGCGTTTAACCTTTAAACGACTTTATAAATAATCAATATTATTTATTTATGTTGCTCTAGTGCTCTACGAGTATGTTTCATTATTGAGACTCTCTAGATTCAGGTATATCCGTCACGAAATCCAATTTCGTGTCCATAATCTATCCACCCGTAGATTATGACGATCACGGATAATCACACTGAATCATACAGGTCGAGGTCATGGCAAATGTATAATTCCTCCGTCACAGGTATCCGGATATATCCCAGAGATATAGATATAAACGTCAAATCTCTATGGGGATCATCCAGTCGACTATTCCATTAGCAATCTCTAAAAGAATGTTTAGAACTAACTTCTAAACAATACCACGGGCCCATGGTTTTATCTGATTGCTAATCATATGGACTACCTATGCTCTGGTACACAGAACTGACGGATCCTATCTTGATACACATAGGACACCCTGAGGATCTATCTACTCCCAACGAACAGGCGGAGGTCTGATCTGAATAGATCGGTGACGTGACTGCCATCTAAGTGTAGAAGATGTCTCATGCGCCCACAATGGCATCTCAGTCAAAGAATCACAAGTGCTACTCAACCCGAGAAGATTCTTACTGACGCTGGTGTACCATATATTAAGAATCTTCGTGAGTCGTTCAGTGTTTATCCGCTATAAACACCTACACGTCTATACCAGTCTCCAAGACTTATGGTTCATTGAGAAACCATTGGAATCATATATTCCAGTATACGACATGTACCGGTCTCAACGGGTTTACTATACTGACCAAGTAGTGTAAACCTTGACCAGGAACAGTCTGAGAATGACAACGTCATGATACGACTCAATGTCCGTTGCGACGCTTTTGCAACTGTATCATGACTAATCATTCTAAGGTCATTACGTCTTTACCATATAAAAGAATAGATTATATTATAGAAGGTGCATATATATAACTGATCATAATGTTTTACAGAAGTATTCTCATAGAAATACAATCGGGAATTGGCGCTCTGAGCACCAACCCCAACATCATCATCAATGATTCCACTTTATTAACAATCATCATCATACATCAACAACCATAAATCATATCATGCAAATTCATCATCAACTTCAACAATCATCATCATCAACAACCATAAATCATATTGACAACCATCACCATCATCATCATCATCATCAAATTAAAATCAAAAAGTGAGACTTACCTTAAATTCGTTGCTTGCGATGTCTAGAAGCCGAGAATGCAGAAGAAGAGAGTGCCTTGGGCGAATTTTGCTCGTTTGAGCCGAGAAGAAGATGTCTCTGGTTTTAGGGATTTAAACAACATTTAGCGTCGAATTAATTTGACTTGTAGCGTCGAATACTTCGACGCCAATAAGTAGGCGGTTCATTAAAATTTAGGGTTATTTTTCCGGGAAATTTAATTTTTTATTTAGCGTCGAAACACAAATTTCGACGCTAATTGTACATTTAGCGTCGAATTAATTTGATTTTAGCGTCGACTATTTCGACGCCAAAAAAAGGTGGTTTATTAAAAATTTAGGGTTATTTTTCCGGGAATGTAATTTTATATTTAGTGTCGAAATAATATTTTCGACACTAAATGACATACATTAGCGTCTACTGTTTTTCGACGCTAAATGAAAGACATTTAGCGTCGACCAGAAGTCGACGCTAATTTTTCACATATTAGCGTCAAATATGTTTTTCGACGCTAGATGTCTACCGTTAAAAATAATAAAAACAAATATATATAGTTATACTATTAATAATTACGATAATATTTCAACCATATCTAAAGAGTAATTAAAATCAACAACCATACATTATATAATCTAGAAAATTATTCATCAATCACAAAATACAGTAACTTCATTAATTACTATTGTCATCGGTATTTGAGGATTCATGACTAGAATCGAAGTCATCTTCAGTGTCAAATTGGTCTTCACTTGCTACTTCAGCGCTCACTTCAGCATGAGTGACCGGCGTAATCACACGCGTATAACGCAAGCGCACGTATCGTTCAAGTAATATAAAAAAATATCGATCCCACGAGGACTTAAAACTTTTTGTTATTAATTTATGGGGCCAACTGATTACCAGTATCTAACAGGTTGTTTGATTGATTGATTTGAAATGACGATGATTCTAAATTTAAAACAAGTAAATAAAATTACTTAAAAGTAGGTTGAGAAAAATCCAAATTTATAAAAACTATCCAGGGTTGTGATTAATTCCAATATTATTTAAAAGATGAAGTGGTTATCTTAAGTTGGGTAATATATTGATTTATTAACCTGGAACACTAATTTATGTAAAAGCCTCTTCCGATGGTCAAATTCAAATACCTAGTATAATCCAATTGAACCATATGTCTATGTCAACTAAATTACCTAGATTCATTAAGATTAAGTTCCAATTATGGCTACCCCCGCCCGACAGGTATATTCCTATCCTGTAAGGAAATCTATTAAAAAGGTTATCTATCCTCAAGGAAGATCGTGGCTATTGAGTCTAAGGTCTTAAACTTAAAATCTCTATGTCTAGTTCATTTTAAGTTTACCTAATCAATTTTATTAATGGCCAGTTAATAAAAAGCATTAAGATTAAGACTCAATAAATAAATCTTTAATTACCCAACCTATAATCTAACCCCTTATAAACCGGTTATATTGAAATTCATCACAACCCTAGATACTAACTTAGTTACAATACATAGCTAGGGCTAATGAAAACTTAAAAGACATAAAATAAAAATGCTAAAAAGTAACTGCGAGAATGTAAAAGTGGGAAAGTAAATGAAAATAAACTGCCAAGATAAAAGGAATTACTTTTACTAATTACTAACTTAGATATCTCCCTTAGTATAACATAATCACTTGTGAGATTAAAACCAACCGACCATATAAGCGGTACCCTAATTAAGTCAAATTAAGTCCGACCAGCCATAAAGCGGTAAAATTGTCCATGAACCTGCCATGTAGGCGGTAAAGAAATAACCAGCCATAAAGATGGAACCAAAATTAAATTACCAACCGACCAATCTGGCGGTATCCTTGCTTAGTCAGGTTTAACAGTTTAAATTAAATAGCCCACTGACCAATATAGCGGTATTCCTTGTTAAGTCCAATTTTAAAATAGTGAATATGTTGTGTCTAAGGGAGATTAATCTAAGATAGTAACAGTAAAAGAATTACCTTTCACCTCGGTAGAGGGAAGTTACCTCCTCATGGTTGAAAAATAAAAATTGAAAAAGTAAAGAAAGGAAAATGTTATGCGTAAAAGTAAATTACGGAAAGTAAAACTGAAAAGTAAAGAAAAGAAAGTGCGAAAGTGAAAATTAATTACTGAAAACTAAAAATAAACAAACTAGATACAATCTTTTTATTTTTTCATTAAGGATTTCAAAGAAGAAAGTATGAAATTTACAAATGAAATGACTTGGTATTTATAGGCAAAATTTTGCCACCATCAAATCATCAATCAATTTCTCCACCAAATCCATTATTAATTTCTCCACTAATTACTCCACCAAATCCATAATTGCTCCACTAATTGCTTATCTTGTTTGGTGGTGATTTGATAATTTTTATTAATTATTTATTAATTAATATTTTGCTTTGAAAATGATTGATAATGACTTTTAATAATTACACTTCACACACTTCTGGATGGTTCATCAATTTCGGTCATGAAATTATCAGAATTTGAAAATATTTTCTCTTTCAACGTTGTAGATATTTGAGTCTTCTTTAATTTGGAACTTGAATCAGCTCAATCCGATATCTGAGTAAAAAGTTATGCCCAAAATACGACAGATGCGCAAAACTGGAATTTCCAAAACTGCACTTCGTCAAAAACGCCCTTTCAAGTTTCCAATCTCCAAAATTAATATATCAAGTCCAATAATTGCCCTTATTTGATCCACATTTCGTCCTAAATGATTTCATTGAGTCCCGATATTATTTTATCTGCAAAATAAAATAAAACATATCAAAACGTTCATCAAACCCGAGAAACTAAACAAAATATTAAGTAAAATGGGCGGTATATATTGATATTTTTCCGCTCATCAATGAGGAATTATCTCAACCTCTGTACTAGCTCGAGTTAATGTGATATTTTCAGGAACGGTGACAGTTGGTCCATAATATATTTGTGCAGTATCTTCAAAGTTGCCGGAGACCTCTTCTGTTTCATTTGATATGTTAACTCTATCTTTCTCCTGTGTGTCCCAGATGGCCCTATGTTGTAACTTTTCTATCACACCATCCATCCAGTTCCTAACTTGGGATCAGATATGTATATCACTGAACGTGCTTGGGTACAAAAAAATGTATGGATCATTCTTGTATCAAAAACGTTGAACATTAATTGACTTTAGATGATTACGAACTTGAATTCTCCTCTTTCTTGGCATTTGTGTCAAACCACTTACAGTCGAAAGCACAATATGTCGTCTGGGTCGGTATATCATCTCAATGACCGACTATAATACGCCGTATAAGTCAATTAGATCTGAGCCGTGTTCTCCTTGGACTACAATTCCCGAATTTTGAGTCACATGAGTAACATCTCGCTGTTCGGTGTGAAATCTAACTCCGTTGACAATGCATCCACTGTACTCATAAGCCTGCTTTTGAGGCCCATAAGCCAAAGAAACCAACGAGGATTGCGAGTCCAATTGACCATTTTGAACTTGGTTGTTAATCTGACAATGAGAGAAATATATGTGTTAATATAACAAACTGAAATGTTTAATGTTAGGATAAAAATAAATATAAAATATTCTAACTTACAGTTGTCTGAAACCATTTAGGAAATTCTTTTCTGTGTGTTCCATCAATATTGTGGTCACCACGACATTGTAGCATTGTTAGATGCTGCCTACAATAAATTATCACGGTTAATGTATGGCAAAAATACAATAGTTATGCACCAGAAAAACTTACGTTATATACGGTTGCACTTCATCACAATTACTCAATATAAACCAATGTGCACGTTCAACTTCCTGAAGGGATAGTAATTTGACACCTACTGCTCCAAATGGTCTGCATTTTGATGGAACACTGTGATATCTTGGTTATTACTTGCATCTCAATCATAGTTTCGTGGCCGATGATTAAAATGAGTTTCAATATTCTGCATGTACATTGAACAAAATATTATTCTTCATTTATTATAACAGCTTCAGCTATTGACCCTTCAAGGCGTGCCTTGTTTTTCACATATTGTTTGTAATCTCCCAAAGCCCTGCAGATATGACAACAAGTTTGCATTAATACTAAATTCTATGCACATGAAAAAAGTTAAGAATTTTCTTATATAAAACTCTGTATATATATATATATATATATATATATATATAGTACCTCTCAATATGATACATCCATCTGTAATGGACAGGACCTCCCTTTCTAGCTTCAGCCGGTAAATGCACAGCCAAATGTACCATGACATAAAAAAAAACAGGTGGCAAAATTCGCTCCAGCTTGCATAAGATTATCACGATTCCTCGCTCAAGGTCGTCAATAACAGATGTGCTTAATGTCCTCTGACATAATTATTTAAAGAAGCCACATAGATCAAGTACGACGTCGCATATATTCGGGGGGAGATAAGGTCGAATGCCAACATGAAGGAGAATCTCGAGAAGCACATGACAATCGTGACTCTTTAATCCCGTTATTGTATCATCTCTGACCCAACGCCCAATGTTCGATGCATAATTATCAGGGAATTTAACCATTTTCAGCCAATCACAAAATGATTTTCTCTCCGATTGATTGAGCACATAACTAGCAGGAGGCTTAATAAGACCTCGAGAGGTGACTTGTAAATGCAATTCACTGCGAATTCTAAGATCTTGTAGGTCCAATCTAGCATTTACAGTGTCTTTTGTCTTACCCGGAATATTGAATAATGTACCCACTAAACTCTCACAAATGTTTTTTTTCTATATGCATTACATCCAAATTATGTCGCAAACTCAGAGTCCCCCAATATTCTAACTCAAAGAAAATACTCTTTCCTGTCCAATTCAACTCTTCAGGTAAGCGTTTTCGATTTTTATCTCTATTATTAGGATGTTTACCTGGTGTGCTGTCTCTGAGTTGTTGATGTTGGAAAAGTATATCGAATCCAGACAATGGAGTAGGCATACTCTAAGGTTCATATTGACCGTTAAATAATTGACTCATACGCCAAGGATGACTCAACTCAAGAAATCTTATGTGCGCTGTGTATCTGATTTTATTCCGTAATCATTGCGAAGGTGTTTGACCCGCACAAACTGGACATGCCATGTATCCCTTAGTGCTCCATCCAGATAATGAACCATAAGCTGGAAAATCATTAATGGACCATAATAATGCGGCATGCATCTGAAAATACTGCTCTGAAGCTGCATCATAGGTATGCACACTGACCGGTACAAACACACGCGTATAACGCAAGCGCACGTATCGTTCAAGTAGTATAAAAATATCGATCCCACGAGGACTTAATTCCTACTGTTGTTATTAATTATTGAATCTATTGATTTACAAGTATCTAATTATAGGGAGAAGAGAATTGATTGCTTTGGTTGGTTGAATGTGGATTTTGCTTAAATAAAAATAAAGAAAATAAACAAAAGAAACTGATAAGGAAAATACAAAAGACACAAAGAAAATACTAAAGAAAATAAAAGACTAGACTCAAAGGATCTAGGGTCGTGACTCCACACAATACTGTTAAGAAGATGAATTGATTCCCTTACCTATGTGTATTAATTTAATTTGCTAACCTGGAACACGAAAATATGCAAAAGCCTCTTCCGATGGTCAGACGCAAATACCCAGTATAACCCAATTGAACCATATTCCTATGTCAACCACATTATCTGGATTCATTAAGACCAAGTTCCAATTATGGCTACCCACGCCCGACAGGTATATGCCTATCCTGTAAGGAAATCTATTAAAGGGTTATCTATCCTCAAGGAAGATCGTGAGCTATTAAGTCTAAGGCTGAAACCTAAAATCCCTATGTCTAGTTCATTTTAGATTTACCCCATCAATCCTATTGGTGATCAAGCAACAGGAAGCATTAAGCTTAAGACTCAATAAACAAACTAAAGAACTACCCATAAAAAGAAAATCAATTATTAAGTGTGTGTATTGTGTGTCATCACTTCCCTAGAATAAAAATAAAATGCTGGGGGTTAGGGATCCACTTTTACTATTTATAATTTAGATATCTCCCTTAATATAATACAGAAATTAAGCGTGATATTACCGACCAGCCATAAAGGCGGTATTCCATATTAAGTCAAATTAAGTCCGACCAGCCATAAAGGCGGTAATAGTATTTGAACATAAACCAGCCATATAGGCGGTAATTATCTGTCACCTAAAGACCAGCCATATAGGCGGTGCCACATTATGTCAAATAAATAAAACCAGCCATTAAGGCGATAATCTTTTATATTTTGAATTATAATTTCCATATTATATTTAAGGGAGATTAATCTAAATTAAAATAATAAAAGCTTCACCTTATCCCCAGCGGAAAATTAAATACTAAACATTAAAGAAAGGTAGAAGAAGAGAACTAATTATTACTGAAAATTAAAAGACATAAATTAAAAATATTATTTATATTTACAAAAATAGATGCTTCCTAAAAATCAGAGGAAATCCTCCAAGGAAAGCACGAGGAAAAATGAATTCAGAAGGCTTCAATTTATAGGTAAAAATCGGCCCAGCGTCGCGACGCCCAATTTTCCCTAGCGTCGCGACGCCAGCGACAGTAGACGCGGTATGCACGCGTTTACAATGATTGGCCACGTGGCGATCTGTGATTCGTCGGCTGTTCGGTCCAATGAGATCACGCCACGTGTCACGCTCTGGTTGGCTGGAAATTCGGTCCAATAAGATTTCGCCACGTGTCGTCCTTTGATTGGTTGCAAATTCGGTCCAATGAGATTGTGCCACATGTCACGCGTTTACATTCGGTCCAATAGGATGATGACACGTGGCACCCGGCGCATTTTAGCAGTCAACGGCGCACGTTAGCAAAGTCAACCTCTCAGATCTTGACACGTGTCCAGCGGCGCACGTTAGCAGGTCCGGCGCACGTTCAGCGTCGCGACGCGGAGTGCTTAGTGGCGCGACGCGGAGAAAACACAAAATTTCCAGGCGACCCATTTTTGTCCGTTTTGGCCCCAATTTGTCTCCAATGCCTTCAATTCATCTTAAATGCTTCCCAAACTTTATTTATCTGCAAAACAACACAAAAATACATCAAAACGTTCACAAAACTCGAGAAACTAATCAAAATATTAAGTCAGATGAGTGGGAAAAAATGATATAAATACCACCCATCACACCCCCAAACCTAACATTTTGCTAGTCCTCGAGCAAAACAGAAAATAAAATTACATGAAAATAAAATTAACTAAGCCACTTTCGTAGGGATCACGATTGCATTTAGCGTATGCAACAAGCCTTTAAACCCCTAAGTGTCCCTAGTGGACGAGTTGTAGTCTCGTGAGGGTTTACAGCAATGATACCCACAAAAATTTTACAAAAGTAAAAAGGAAATTAAAACTAATGCACACAAAAGCAAAAAGAAAAGAGAAAAGAAAAGAAGTTAGTGACTAATCAGGTGAAATTTCTACTCCAAGTTACTAGTTGTTTTGTTTCTTTCTAAATTACCGAATAAGTAAATTCTCCGATTTATAATTATCATTCTCCATATACACAGCCAACAAAATATTAATCAAATCATTTTTGCCCACAACAGTCACAAGTGTAGTTGATAAGAAGGTAATACTTTTGTCCTAAATTTCTATCAGATTTCACACCTTTTGTAGCAATGGAATAAATTTTTCTGATTTTTTTTTTCCTTTTTTTGATTTTGACTTTTTATTTATATACAATACCTTCCGTCTATGTAGCGAGCTTTGGGTCGGTGGCTCCCAAACCAGTTAGCTTTAGGGCACCAGGTGTTAAGACACCCCTAAGGACTTAATTACCCAGACTTCAGATATAAATATATTTTTTCTACAACATCTTCGATCCATGTAACGAGCTTTGGGCCAGTGACTCCCAAACCAGTTGGTTTTAGGGCACTAGGTGTTAAAACACCCTTACAGACTTAATAACCCGGATCTTAGATGCTTATTTTTGAACAACATTTTTTTTTTTTACTCCATTGCTATTTAGAGATGCTTCCTCAAATTAAACTAGAGTACGGAATATTACAAACTTTTCAAATACGTCTCATGTCTGTATGTTATTATGCATATTGATAATACTTGTTAACTAAGCATATGAAGATCCATTTTAGTCATTTTTATGGAGAATCTACAAATTAAATAATTCAAAAGGAAATAAACAAAAAATAACTTATTTCGAAAATTTTTACCTTTGTAGTCAAAATAAAAACACGGAAACACAAAAATATTTTTGTATTTTTTGAAAATTTTTCAATTTTTTTGTATTTTTCGAAAAATTTGGCCTAAAAAATAAAAATAACAACATAAAATTTTTACTAAAAACTAAAAACAAGATACTAATCAACTAAATCCCTCCCCCAAACCTAAATGAGACATTGTCCCCAATGTCTTAAACGGTAAAAGAAGAATTTAGAAAATCGTACCTGGTTAGCTGAAAATCAAAAATTCACCGATTAAGATCTATGTCCAGTTTTCGCTTCTTACCACGATCGTTGTCTGACCAGTCCAACTTGGAGAGAATGGGATCAACTTTCGGTTCAAAGGCAAGGATTTGGTCGATTAGTTCTTCTGCCTTTGTCGCTGTCAGGAAAATATCTTGCACTGATTTGGTGACGAATTCCTGTCTTTTGGCTTCCGCAAGAAATACAAACAGGAAGTCGAAGAAATGCTCAATATTGAGTAAACCAATGGGCTTCCGATGAATATTCAAGTGCGCCCATGATGCAACAGTGAATATTTCTTCAAATGTTCCGAGCCCTCCTGGTAACGCAATGAAAGCGTCAGCTGTATTGACCATATCTCGGAGTTGTTCAGACATGCTCGATACAATGCGCTCATCTCCGTTTGTTTGTCCAATTAAGTGCTCATCTGCCAAAGGTCTAGGAATGACTCCCAGAACATGTTCGCCACCGTCATGAACGGCTTTTGAAATAATTTCCATCAATCCCAAATTACCACCGCCATATACCAAGTGCATGTTCTTTTCAGCTATGACTCGCCCCAATTCTTTCGCAGCCTCGATGAATTCTGGTTTATTACCAGTATTGGATCCACAGAAAACGCAAATTCTCTTGAATCTCTGCTGTGATGTTGCTTCCATTTTCTCTCTTATTTGAATGTGTTTCTCTGAATGTGTTGAAGAGAAAAATGAAATGCTAAATTTATAGATCTGAAAAGGGTGAGTAATAATTGCACTAGTACCTGACAGATGACAATTATTAGAAGAACGTTAAAATAAATCGTGAAAAGTCAAAAAGTGAAATCTTGGTGAAAGTGAAAAAACAAAAGAACAAAAGAAAAGCAAATCAAAGTGATAATTAAGGCAACAGAATTGTGTACTCAATACGCCACTCGCTAGTATAAATTCATGAGGATGCGTCTCAAGAATTCATTCCTTACTCAGCCATCACTCATGATTTATCTTTCATTTTTGCGATCCCCAAACACCATTCCTTCTGTCTTAAAAATGCTCCTTTTGTGTTTTTACCTGAAATACTAACACACGAAATTAAAAATCCTACAACATGTATACACAAAATATGAAAACAGAAATTACAACAATTTGCATGGGTTGCCTCTCTGCTAGCGCTAAATTTTACATCTTCAGCCAGACGTAACTGAAATATATCTGTCAAGGAGGTTTCAGCGTCGTTTTGGATGTCCGATCAAAGACAATCCCATGAGCGTTGCTTTTGAAGGGTCTCTTCCAACGGTAAAGTGGCAGAAAAAATTTTGTATCATTCAGTGCTAGTGCCACCTTTTTAAACTTTGTCGCTCCAACAGTACCTGAAAAGAAAGAAAGAAAATCAGGAGGTCTCGTATGGTGCTTGACTTGGAATGGAAGTTCCATTCTGTCAAGCTTCTGGGCGATTTCTCTAAATTGTACTCCCCAACACAGTGATGTTTCGCCTGAATGCACTGGATCTTTGGTAAGTTCGGACATTTGCTCGTCCATTTGCTCTGCTTCTTGTTCCACCGTTTCTTCACAGATGTATTTTAGGATTTCTGTGTTCAATTCTTCGTCTGTCATCTGTGAAATGCATGCCTCATAATTATCCACCTGAGGATGTAAGGATGTGTCTAACATTAGGTCTTCATCCTCTAGTTTGGCAGGAATGGATGGTTCAGGTAACTCTTCATCAAATATGTGTGCAATGTAATCTCCAAAATCTTCATTTTGAGGACACAGAATTCCATCCTCATCTTTTGTTGGTACGAATATCTCAACTTCATCGTCAGAGTCAGAATCTGAATAATAGAAATCAAATAAGTACTTCGCTGGTTTGGGCTCCGGAACTGATACCTCTGGTTGTTGACACTGCTCAGCCTCCTCATCTTCTAACATGTCAACTCCTTCTGATTGGTACTCGAAGGCTTCATCAGTGTCATCTGAGAATGGTTCTTGAGGTATGTTGTTCTGTCTTTCTATCATCTGTCTTATTTGATCTGTCATCCTCTGTATGGATTCTGTTTGTCTCTGTGCACTTTCAAGTTGATTACAAGATATTTCGAGCATCGTAACCTCAACCTTTCATCTCGTTTATCGAGCAAATCTTTGACCATGTCAAATAATTATTCTTCCTCTGATGGCTCTGATTGTTGATGAAGATCATAGTAGTTGGGTGTGGATAAGATGGAAAATATGCTGGTTCTTCATACTTTGAATGATTCCAATAATTCTACCACTCTGAACGGTATACACATTGATTGCTCGGGTGGTTACCATCGCATATCATACATCTCCCCATTTCGTTCTGATGAGAAAATGTAGTATTGCTTGGTTCTGGCATCCAGTGAAAGTCATTGGGCTGTACAACAGGCCTTAGAAAACCGGACTGTTGCTCCCAGATTTGAGGTGTATTTTCTTGTATTGCACGTAATCTCTCAATCTCCCAATAGTGATCCATGTTTCAACCACCTGAAAACAAAAGAAAGAAATAAAAATTATAGATAAAAATAAAGAAAATTAGATACGAGTAAATTAGATAGTTTCAAAATTAATAACTCAAGAAAAATAAGTCCCCGGCAACGGCGCCAAAAACTTGACCGGTGCAAAACACGCGTATAACGCAAGCGCACGTATCGTTCAGTAGTATAAAAATATCGATCCCACGAGGACTTAATTCCTACTGTTGTTATTAATTATTGAATCTATTGATTTACAAGTATCTAATTATAGGGAGAAGGGAATTGATTGCTTTGGTTGGTTGAATGTGGATTTTGCTTAATAAAAATAAACAAAAGAAACTGATAAGGAAAATACAAAAGACACAAAGAAAATACTAAGAAAATAAAAGACTAGACTCAAATGATCTAGGGTCGTGACTCCACACAATACTGTTAAGAAGATGAATTGATTCCCTTACCTATGTGTATTAATTTAATTTGCTAACCTGGAACACGAAAATATGCAAAAGCCTCTTCCGATGGTCAGACGCAAATACCCAGTATAACCCAATTGAACCATATTCCTATGTCAACCACATTATCTGGATTCATTAAGACCAAGTTCCAATTATGGCTACCCACGCCCGACATGTATATGTCTATCCTATAAGGAAATCTATTAAAGGGTTATCTATCCTCAAGGAAGATCGTGAGCTATTAAGTCTAAGGCTGAAACCTAAAATCCCTATGTCTAGTTCATTTTAGATTTACCCCATCAATCCTATTGGTGATCAAGCAACATGAAGCATTAAGCTTAAGACTCAATAAACAAACTAAAGAACTACCCATAAAAAGAAAATCAATTATTAAGTGTGTGTATTGTGTGTCATCACTTCCCTAGAATAAAAATAAAATGCTGGGGGTTAGAGATCCACTTTTACTATTTATAATTTAGATATCTCCCTTAATATAATATAGAAATTAAGCGTGATATTACCGACCAGCCATAAAGGCGGTATTCCATATTAAGTCAAATTAAGTCCGACCAGCCATAAAGGCGGTAATAGTATTTGAACATAAACCAGCCATATAGGCGGTAATTATCTGTCACCTAAAGACCAGCCATATAGGCGGTGCCACATTATGTCAAATAAATAAAACCAGCCATTAAGGCGGTAATCTTTTATATTTTGAATTATAATTTCCATATTATATTTAAGGGAGATTAATCTAAATTAAAATAATAAAAGCTTCACCTTATCCCCAGCGGAAAATTAAATACTAAATATTAAAGAAAGGTAGAAGAAGAGAACTACTATTATTACTGAAAATTAAAAGACATAAATTAAAAATATTATTTATATTTACAAAAATAGATGCTTCCTATCAAAATCAGAGGAAATCCTCCAAGGAAAGCACGAGGAAAAATGAATTCAGAAGGCTTCAATTTATAGGCAAAAATCGGCCCAGCGTCGCGACGCCCATTTGCCCTAGCGTCGCGACGCCAGCGACAGTAGACGCGGTATGCACGCGTTTGCAATGATTGGCCACGTGGCGATCTGTGATTCGTCGGCTGTTCGGTCCAATGAGATCACGCCACGTGTCACGCTCTGGTTGGCTGGAAATTCGGTCCAATAAGATTTCGCCACGTGTCGTCCTTTGATTGGTTGCAAATTCGGTCCAATGAGATTGTGCCACATGTCACGCGTTTACATTCGGTCCAATAGGATGATGACACGTGGCACCCGGCGCATTTTAGCAGTCAACGGCGCACGTTAGCAAAGTCAACCTCTCAGATCTTGACACGTGTCCAGCAGCGTACGTTAGCAGGTCCGGCGCACGTTCAGCGTCGCGACGCGGAGTGCTTAGTGGCGTGACGCGGAGAAAACACAAAATTTCCAGGTGACCCATTTTTGTCCGTTTTGGCCCCAATTTGTCTCCAATGCCTTCAATTCATCTTAAATGCTTCCCAAACTTTATTTATCTGCAAAACAACACAAAAATACATCAAAACGTTCACAAAACTCGAGAAACTAATCAAAATATTAAGTCAGATGAGTGGGAAAAATGATATAAATACCACTAATCACACACCCACATTCCATAATGTTTGTAACTCTTCGATCAATGGTCTCAAGTAAATATTTATATCTTTACCAGGTGAACGTGGACCAGGGATAAGCAATGACATAAACATGAACGATCCTTCATACATATCTATGGAGGTAAGTTATATGGAATGACAATAACGGGCCATATGCTATAAGAGTTGTACATATTCCCAAATGGGTTAAAACCATCAGAGGCAAGACCTAACCTGACATTACGGGGGTCCTCAGCAAAATGGGGGTACATGTCATCAAATTCCTTCCATTCAGTTCCATCCGCAGGATGTCTAAGTATGCCCTCTGCACCGATCCTCTTTTCATGATGCCACATCATATCAGTCGCTGTGTGTCGTGTGTGTCGTGACATGAACAATCTCTGCAGCCTGGGCATTAAAGGGAAATATCACAATATCTTTTGAGACACTTTCTTCTTCCCCATACCACGGACTTTGTACCGACTTTCACCACATATCGGACAATGTTCAAGTGATTCATACTCGGCACGAAATAATACACAATCAAACTTACAAGCATGAATGGATTCATACCCCATTCCCAGATCACGCAACATTTTCTTTGCCTCGTAGTACGACTTAGGCAATTCGCTTCCAACCGGTAACATTTGGGCCAGTAACTCTAACATCATATCGATACTTTTGTTGGTCATTCTGTTGATCACTTTAATGTGTAATAATTTCACAACGAAATTCAAGATCGACATTCCAGCACCTTCAAATAAATTTTTTTTTGCCTCGTCAAGTAGTTCACTAAATAAATTTTGATCATTTCCACTTAACACTGGCATGTCACCACTAACACTATGACCAAGTTGTGGACCTTGTAAGTCATGGAAAATATCGGTGATCTCATCGTTTGCAGGTTGATTGTAACTACTGCTCCCTTCGCCAGAATCAAAAAACCTTGACTGAGAATTATACTGCTCACCGTGATAAATCCACGTACGGTAAGTTGGTGATATTCCTGGCATGTATAAATGATTATGAACTTCATCTAACCGCTTCCTTTTCCTATTCAAACAATTTGCACATGGACAACGAACACGACCTTCTGCATCAATGTGTTGCTTTGCGACTTCCATAAACTCAGACACTCCATTACGATATTCAACACTCAATCTATCCAGAGAGCTCATCCAATTTCTATCCATTTCAGCAGAATACCTAAATATAATAATATAATTATTATATATGATTTTACAGTAATCAACATTACTAATTCATTAATACTTTATTTAAGCATATATATATATATATATATATATATATATATATATAATATATATATATATATATATATATATATTTGGTTGATAAATTAAATAGTTTACAAAAAAAATTATATTTTATTAATTAATATACTTACTCTACATATATGAATCATAAATCACTAACAAACAACATATAAACAACATATATAATCATAAAAATTGAAAATAATAAAGAAATATGAAAGAAGAATTACCTTATCGGAAATTGATTACAATTTTATTGAAAATTTTTAGGAGAGATGTGAGGCTGTAGAGGAGAAATTCTCAAATTTCAGAGGATGAAAATGAAGAGAATGAGAGAAAAAACAGAGGGGGAGAATGGTTGGTGGCAATTGCATTTTAATCTATATTTAGCGTCGAATTTGATTAATTTAGACGCTAAAGAATCAAGGATTTGTCGGTGGAAACTTCATAAACCTTTAACGATGTGATGTGATCTTAGCAGCACCTGATTCGATCCAGAGTACAATAGATCCAATCCATGTACCAGTTGGACCAATTACAAGACACAGAGCTCAGAAGGTCAAGGACGTTATGGCAGGCCTGGCCCAACGTCATGTAACTGAATTGAACAAGCATGTTCGAGATCTATTGGACTTCAAGGAAGATGGTTTAAGAGTTATACACTTGACCCAAGTCATCGAGGAGCAGCATGAATCATTTTAAGTTATTTAAGCATATTTATTATTTATTTGCATGTATGGAACCAACGGGGATTACCGTTTTTATTTATTATTTGGGGTTAGTTTATTTTATTTAGTTATGGGTTCAAAATGGGCTAGAAATTAGGAATTATGGGTTTTTAGTTGATAATGGGTAGTTTAGGACTATATTAGTCTTTTTAACTCTCTTAGGGTTTGAGTATGTTACTATTTAAACTCAAAAACAAATCTTGATGAAGAACCCTATTTTTTGTGCGTGAATAGTAACATTTTCTTGAGATTGAGAAAATTTTATCATCGTTCAGTGATTGAACAAAGACTTATCAAAGGGTTGGCATCCTTTGTGGCGTCCGATTTGCTGGCAAAATTCATCTAAGGCTATCTCCAAGGGTTTTCAAGGACAGGTTCTTTGGGGGTCTACGGGATCTTGGATCGGGTTTCGTCTTGTCGTATCCTGTTTCGTATCACGACGCTACATATTCGACGCTAAAAGTAAATTTTTGGCGTCGACTCCGTTTTTGACGCTAAAAGTGAAATATTTGGCGCCAAAAATTATTGCAATAATAGAATTATCCAGCGTCGAATATTATTCGACGCTAAAGTACTGATTTTAGCGTCGAAAAAAGTTTTCGACGCTAAAAAATTAATATTCTGCGTCGAAATTTTATTCCGTAGCTAAAAATATGACATATGGCGTCGAAAATGTTATTCGACGCTAAAAGTGAATTGTAGCATCGAAAAAGTATTCGACGCTAAATATTTGGACGCTAAAAGCCATAATTCTTGTATTGTTTTGATGAGTGGTAAATATATCACTTTTTCCCACTCATTTGACCTAATATTTTGTATAGTTTCTCGAGTTTTATGAACGTTTTGATGTGTTTTATTTATTTTGCAGATAAAATAATATTGAGACTTAATGGAACGAAATTTTACTATACGCGTCACGAAGTGCAGTCAAAATTTCCAATTTTGCGCAATGTTCGTATTTTTGCCATAACTTTTTCATCCGATGTCCGATTGAGCTGATTCAAGTTCTAGATTAAAGAAGACTCGAAGATCTACAACTTTAAAGTCAAAGTATTTTCGAATTCCGAAGTTTGGAAGGCCGAAATTGATGAACAATACAGTATATTTTGTGTATCTACTATAGTCATTTATAAAATATAAAATAAAATTAATAAAAATAAAAATTGTCAAACTTCCACCAAACATGCTTGCATGTTTGGTGCCATGTTTGATGCCATGTTTGGTACCATGTTTGGTGCCATATTTGTTGCCATATCTTGTGGCATGTTTGGTGGAGTGTTTGGTGGAGCAATTCGTGGAGCAATAAGTGGAGATATTGGTGGAAGCCTTTTGGTTTTTCTATAAATACCAAGGCATTTCATTTGTAATTCTCATGCTTTCCTTAGGTTTTTGTAAGGAATTTAAGGATTGCATCTTGTTTGTATTTATTTTAAGTATTTAACTTATGCATTTTTATTTTCAGTAGTAGTAGTAGTTCTCTTTTTCTTCTCCTTTCTTTTTATGTTTAGTAGTTAAATTTCCGCTAGGGAAAGGGTGAAACTTTTAATATTTTAATTTAGATTAATCTCCCTTAATTATAATATAAAATTTATTATTCACTAAAAGGAATTACCGCCTTAATGGCTGGTTTTATTTATTTGGCATAATGTGGCACCGCCTATATGGCTGGTCTTTAGGTGACAGATAATTACCGCCTATATGGCTGGTTTATGAACAAATAATAATACCGCCTTTATGGCCGGTTGGACTTCATTTAAATCCGACTTAATAAGGAATACCGCCTACATGGCTGGTTGGCTATCCCGTTAAATTCTATATTATAGTAAGGGAGATTTCTAAATTATAAATAGTAAAAGTGGATCCCCTAACCCCAGCATTTTATTTTTATTCTAGGGAAGTGATAAAACACAATATCCACACTTAATAATTGATTTTTCTTTTTATGGGTAATTCTTTAGGTTGTTTATTAAGTCTCAGTCTTAATGCTTCCTGTTGCCTGATCACCAATAGGATTGATGTGGTAAATCTAAAATGAACTAGACATAGGGATTTTAGGTTTCAGCCTTAGACTTAATAGCTCACTATCTTCCTTGAGGATAAATAACCCTTTAATAGATTTCCTTACAGGATAGGAATATACCTGTTGGGCGTGGGTAGCCATAATTGGAACTTGGTCTTAATGAATCCAGGTAATGTGGTTGACATAGACATATGGTTCAATTGGGTTATACTGGGTATTTGCGTCTGACCATTGACAGAGACTTTTGCATATCTTCGTGTTCCAGGTTAGCAAACTAATTTATTACACATAAATAAGAGAGTCAATTCATCTTCTAATAATATTGTGTGTAGTCATGACCCTAGATCTTTTGAGTCTTTTGTAATTTTCCTTAGTATTTTCTTTTGTTTATTTTTATTTTAATTAAGCAATTCATATTCAACCAACCAAAGCAATCAATTCCATTCTCCATTTAATTAGATACTTGTAAATAAATAGATTTAATAATTAATAACAACAGTAGGAATAAGTCCTCGTGGGATCGATATTTTTATACTACTTGAACGATACGTGCGCTTGCGTTATACGCGTGTTTTGCACTGGTCATGTTTATTCCTATAAATATTATTTACTCTTTCATTTCTCCTATTCTCACGTTCTTCCTCTCCTACTCTTCTTCTCTCTTTTATTATTTTTTCCTTAAAGGTTTTGTTTCATTTTGTTTTATATTTTTTATTAACATCCAATATTTTTTTTTTTCTTTGTAGGATAATATATGAAGATGAAGAGATGGTGGAAATGAAAATGGTGAAGATAATGAAAAAATGTCGCAACCCAAAATCAGGGTCAATGATAAATATGAAATTATTTCAAATTCGATTTTTAAAAAATAGAAAGAGTTAAACACATGCCCCGAGGACTTATAAAACGATAAAATTTACAAAAAAAAACACTAGGCAATAAAAATTCATATAATAAATATGATCGCCCATACATGGTTTAAACGTTAAAATAAGGTCCATAAAACGTACATAATATTTCCCACTCATTTGACCTAATATTTCGTATAGTTTCTCAATTTTTATGAACGTTTTAATGTGTTTTGTTGTTATTTTGCAGATAAATAAAGTTTGGAAAGCACTGGAGGCAATTTGGGGCAAAAACGGACAAAAATGCGTCAACATGGATATTTTGGTCTTTAGCGCGTCGCGACGCCCAGCATGCGCCGGACTTGCTAACTTGCGCCGTGTGACACGTGTCAAAATCTGATTGGTCAAAATTTGCTAACGTGCGCTGTTGACTTGCTAACGTGCGCCGGATGCCACATGTCATCTTCTCATTGGACCGAATCAAAGTGCGTGCCACGTGTCATTCTATCATTGGATCGAATAATCAATAAATCAAAGGTCGTCACGTGTCATCATATAAGTGGACCGAAATTCCCACCTATCAGCGCCTGCCACGTGTCGACCTGCTATTGGACCGCATCGCCAGCCAACCAGAGCGTGACACGTGTCACAATTATTACTGCCGACAGCCACGTGGTCAACAACGCGTGGACTCCCATTACTATTGTCAACGTCGCGACGCTAGTGCATTTCCAGCGTCGCGACGCTGGACCAAAATCTGCCTATAAAAGGAGGCCGCCAGATTCATTTTTCTTCATGCTTTCCTTGGAGAATTCTCTCTTTATTTAGAGGAAGCATCGATTTTTGTATATATAAATAATATTTTTAATTTATGTCTTTTAATTTTCAATAATAGTAGTTCTCTTCTTCTACCTTCTTTAATGTTTTGTAATTAATTTTCTGCTGGGGATAAGGTGAGGCTTTTATTATTTTAATTTAGATTAATCTCCCTTAATATAATATGGAAATTATAATTCAAAATATAAAAGATTACCGCCTTAATGGCTGTTTTATTTATTTGACATAATGTTGCACCGCCTATATGGCTGATCTTTAGGTGACAGGTAATTACCGCCTATATGGCTGGTTTATGTTCAAATACTATTACCGTCTTTATGGCTAGTCGGACTTAATTTGACTTAATAAGGAATACCGCCTTTATGGCTGGTCGGTAATATCATGTTTAATTTCTGTATTATATTAAGGTTGAGCAAGAAGCATAGCAAATGGAAGAGCAAATGTCTGAACTTATTGAAGATCCAGAGCATTCAGGCGAAACATCACTGTTTTGGGGAGTACAGATCAAAGATATCGCCCAGAAGCTTGACAGAATGGAACTTCCATTCCAAGTCAAGCACCATACGAGACCTCTGATTTTCTTTCTTCTTTGCAGAACCACTGGAGCGACATAATTTAAAAAGATGGCACAAGCATAAATGAGAGAAAAAAATTCTTTTCTGCCACCTTACCGTTGGAAGAGACCCTTCAAAAACAACGCTCATGGGATTGTCTTTAATCGGACATCCAAAACAACGCTGAAACCTCATTGACAGATAGATTTTAGTCACGTCTGGCTGAAGACGAAAAATTTAACGCTAGCAGGGAGGCAACCCATGCAATTTGTTGTAATTTCTGTTTTCATATTTTGTGTATACATGTTGTAGAATTTTTAATTTTGTGTGTAGTTTTTGTAGGAAAGGCACAAACGAAGCATTTTAAGATAGAAGGAATGGTGTTTGGCAATCATAAAGATGAGAGTTAATTCATTAGTGGTGGCTGAGTAAGGAATGGATTCTTGAGACGCATCCTGATGAATTTATATACCAAACGAGTGGCGTATTGCGTACACAATTTCGTTGCCTTAATTATTGCTTTGATTTGCTTTTCTTTTGTACTTTTCTTTATTTTCGCCGACAAGATTTATACTTTTTGACTTTTCACGATTTATTTTAACGTTCTTCTAATAATTGTCATTTGGCAGCTACTAGTGCAATTATTACTCACCCATTTCAGGTTCTATAAATTCAGCTCGTCATTTCTCTCTTCGACACATTTAGAGATACACATTCAAAAAGAGAGAGAAAATGGAAGCAACTTCACAGCAGCGAATCAAGCGTATTTGTGTTTTCTGTGGATCCAATTCTGGTAAAAACCAGAATTCATCGAGGCTGCAAAGGAATTAGGGCGAGTCATAGCGGAGCGAAATATGCACCTAGTATATGGCGGTGACAATCTTGGATTGATGGGAAGCATTTCAAAAGCCTTTCAGGATGGTGGCGGTCATGTTTTGGGAATCATCCCAAAACCTTTGGCGGACGAACACTTAATCGGACAAACAAATAGAGATGAACGCATCGTATCTGGAATGCCCGAACAAATTCATGAAATGATCAATACTGCAGATGCGTTTATTGCGTTACCAGGAGGGCTTGGGACGTTTGAGGAAATGTTTACATTAGCATCATGGGCACACTTAAACATTCATCGGAAGCCCATTGGGTTACTTAACATTGAGCATTTCTTCGATTTTCTGTTTGTATTTCTTGCGGAAGATAAAAGACATAAGTTCGTCACCAAATCAGTACATGATATCTTCCTGACTGCGACAAAGGCCGAAGAATTAATTGACCAAATCATAGCCTTTGAACCCAAACTCGACCCCATTCTCTCCAAGTTGGACTGGACAGACAACGATCGTGGTAAGAAGCGTAAACTGGACATAGATCTTAATCGGTAGTTCAGCTAACCAGGTACGATCTTCTAAACTCTTCTATTACTGTTTAAGACATTGGAGACAATGTCTCATTTAGGTTTGGGGGAGGAATTTAGTTGATTAGTATCTTGTTTTTATGTTTTATTTTTTGTTTTTTATATTTTTATTTTTAATCCTAAATTTTTCGAAAATACAAAAAAATTATAAAAATTTTCAAAAATTACAAAATATTTTGCATTTTTTTTGTGTTTTTATTTTGACGAAAATGGTGAAATTGGTGAGGATGTATTTCAAACCTATTTTCGAAACAAGTAATTTTGTTTATTTCTTTAAATTATTTAATTTGTAGATTCTCCATAAACGGACTAAAATGGATCTTCATATGCTTAGTTGGCAGGTATATCATATGCATAGTAACATACGGACATGAGGCATATTTGAAAAGTTTGTAATATTCCGTGCTCTAGTTTAATTGGAGGAAGCATCTATAAATAGAAATGGAGTAAAAAAAAATTGTTTAAGATCCGGGTTATTAAGTCTGTAAGGGTGTTTTAACACCTGGTGCCCTAAAACCAACTGGTTGGGAGTCATCGGCCCAAAGCTCGCTACATGGATCAAAGATGTTGCAGAATAAATATATTTATATCTAAATTCTAGGTAATTAAGTCCATAGGGGTGTCTTAACACCTGGTGCCCTAAAGCCAACTGGTTTGGGAGCCAACCCAAAGCCTGCTACATAGACGGAAGGTATTGTAAATAAATAAAAAGTTAAATTCAGAAAAATCAAAGAAAAAATCAGAAAAATTAGAAAAATTATTCCATTGCTACAAAACGATGTGAAATCTGATAGAACTTTAGGACCAAAAATATTACTCTCTTATCAACTACACTTGTGACTGTTGTGGGGCAAAAATGAATTGATTAATATTTTGCTGGCTATATATATGGAGAATGGTAAAAATAATCAGAGAATTTACTTATTCAGTAATTTAGAATGAAACAAAACAACTAGTAACTTGGAGTGGAAGTTTCACCTGATTAGTCACTAACTTCTCTTTTCTCTCTGTTTTTTTGCTTTTAGTGTGCATTAGTTTAACTAACTAACTTTTTACTTTTGTAAAAATATTTGTGGGTATCATTGCTGTAAACCCTCACGAGACTACAACTCGTCCACTAGGGACACCTAGGGGTTTAAAGGATTGTTGCATACGCTAAATGCAATCGTGATCCCTACGAAAGTGGCTTAGTTAATTTTATTTTCATGTTATTTTATTTTCTGTTTTGCTCGAGGACTAGCAAAATGTTAGGTTTTGGGGTGTGATGAGTGATATTTATATCACTTTTTCCCACTCATTTGACCTAATATTTCGTATAGTTTCTCAAGTTTTATGAACGTTTTGATGTGTTTTGTTGTTATTTTGCAGATAAATAAAGTTTGGAAAGCACTGGAGGTAATTTGGGGCAAAAACGGACAAAAATACGTCAATATGGATATTTTGGTCTTTAGCTCGTCGCGACGCCCAGCATGCGCCGGACTTGCTAACATGCGCCGTGTGACACGTGTCAAAATCTGATTGGTCAAAATTTACTAACGTGCGCCGTGGACTTGCTAACATGCGCCGGATGCCACGTGTCATCTTCTCATTGGACCGAATCAAAGCGCGTGCCACGTGTCATTCTATCATTGGACCGAATAATCAACAAATCAGAGGTCGCCACGTGTCATCATATAAGTGGATCGAAATTCCCACCTATCAGCGCCTGCCACGTGTCGACCTGCTATTGGACCGCATCGCCAGCCAACCAGAGCGTGACACGTGTCACAATTATTGCTGCCGACAGCCGCGTGGTCAACCATGCGTGGACTCCCATTACTGTTGTCAGCGTCGCGACGCTAGTGCATTTCCAGCGTGGTGATGCTGGACCAAAATCTGCCTATAAAAGGAGGCCGCCAGATTCATTTTTCTTCATGCTTTCCTTGGAGAATTCTCTCTGATATTATAGGAAGCATCGATTTTTGTATATATAAATAATATTTTTAATTTATGTCTTTTTAATTTTCAGTAATAGTAGTTCTCTTCTTCTACATTTCTTTAATGTTTTTGTAATTAATTTTCTGCTGGGGATAAGGTGAAGCTTTTATTATTTTAATTTAGATTAATCTCCTTAAATATAATATGGAAATTATAATTCAAATATAAAAGATTACCGCCTTAATGGCTGGTTTTATTTATTTGACATAATGTTGCAACCGCCTATATGGCCGGTCTTTAGGTGACAGGTAATTACCCGCCTATATGGCTGATTTATGTTCAAATACTATTACCCCCTACCGAGCCTTTTAAGGCTGGTCGGACTTAATTTGACTTAATAAGGAATACCGCCTTATGGCTGGTCGGTAATATCATGTTTAATTTCTGTATTATATTAAGGGAGATATCTAAATTATAAATAGTAAAAGTGGATCCCTAACCCCCCAACATTTTTATTTTTATTCTAGGGAAGTGATGAAACACAAACACATACACTTAATAATTGATTTTCCTTTTTATGGGTAGTTCTTAGTTTGTTTATTGAGTCCTTAAGCTTAATGCGTCTTGTTAACTGGCAATTAATAAGATTGATGGGGTAAATCTAAAATGAACTAGACATAGGGATTTTAGGTTTCAGCCTTAGATTCAATAGCCCACGATATTCATTGAGGATAGATAACCCTTTAATAGATTTCCTTACAGGATAAGAATATACCTGTCGGGCGGGGGTAGCCATAATTGGAACTTGGTCTTAATGAATCCAGGTAATGTGGTTGACATAGACATATGGTTCAATTGGGTTATACTGGGTATTTGCGTCTGACCATCGACAGAGGCTTTTGCATATTTTCGTGTTCCAGGTTAGCAAACTGAATTAGTACACATAAATAAGAGAATCAATTCATCTTTTTAACAGTATTGTGTGGAGTCACGACCCTAGATCTTTTGAGTCTTTTTATTTATTTTCCTTAGTATTTTCTTTTTGTTTATTTTATTTTTTATTTTAATTAAGCAATTCCACATTCAACCAACCAAAGCAATCAATTCTCTTCTCCCTATAATTAGATACTTGTAAATAAATAGATTCAATAATTAATAACAACAGTATGAATTAAGTCTTTGTGGGATCTATATTTTTATACTACTTGAACGATACATGCGCTTGCGTTATACGCGTGTGTTTGCACCGGTCATATATGAGACTTGGTTATTTTTGCAGCATCTGTAAATGCATCTGGTAATTGATTTGCAATTTGTTGCAAATGGATTATCCTCCGCACTTCATTTTCACATTGGCTGGTGTGAGGATCTAAATGAGACATGGTAGGAACTTTCCAAGAAAGTTCATGCCTTACTTATGGAGGCTCTTTCTTTTCTCCTAATGGTGGAAAAATTATCTCATCAATATGACAATCCGCGAAACGTGCGGTAAATAGATCACCCGTTAAGGGTTTCAAATATCTAATAATGGAAGGTGAATTAAAACCAATATAAACCCAAATGACGTTGATGTCTCATCTTTGTGCATTGTGGGGGTGAAATTGGAACATATACAGTAAAACCAAAAGTGTGTAGATGGGAAATATCTGGATGGTGACCAAGAACAAGTTGGATCGGAGAATATTGATGATAAGTTGTGGGTCTAAGGTGAATTAATACAGCCGCATGTAGTATAGCATGAACCCATGTAGAAATTGGTAATTGAGATTGTAACAACAAAGTTCGATCAATTACCTGAATTAGTTTGATCAATGATTCTGTCAATCTATTTTGTATATGTACATATGGAACTGAGTGTTCAACATCGATTCCAACTGATGTACAGTAGTCATCAAATGTCTTGGATGTAAATTCACCAGCATTATCTAATCGTATGGTTTTGATTGGATAATCTGGGAATTGTGCCTTTAATCTAATCATCTTGGCAAGTAGCTTGGCAAATGCAATGTTATGTGTGGATAACAAACAAACATGTGACCACCGTGCAGATGCATCAATCAAAACCATAAAGTAAAGGAAAGGTCCACTTTATGGAAAAATTGGTCCACATATGTCTCATTGAATCCTTTGTTAAGAATGATGGGGATTCAAGGGCAATCTTAGATGGAGATGGGTGTATCACAAGTTTGCCTTGTGAGCAAGCGGTGCAATTGATCTCATATGTCAATAGAATCTTCTGGTTCTTTAATTTATGCCCATTGGAATTTTCAATTATTCTACGCATCATCGTAGCTCCTGGATGACCAAGACGATTATTCCATAACATAAATATCTTTGGATTATTGAAATTCTGGTTCATCACTATATGACTTTCTATTACATTTATGATTGTATAATGCAATCCAGATGAGAAAGTCGGAAGTTTTTCCAATATATATTTCTTATCTGAGATATTTTTGGTAATACATTTAAATTCTATTTTGTTTTCCTCTAAAGTTCCAATATGATACCCATTTCTGCGAATATATTTGAAACTTAGCAAATTTCTACTAGACTTGCCTGAATATAGAGCATTTTCAATGTATAATTTTGTTCCACTTTCTAATAAGATTATGGCTTTTTCGGAGCTTCACTTAGGTTTACAAGACCAGATATAGTGTTTACCTTTCCTTCACGTAATTGTACGTCCAATAAATATTTTCTACCTCGATGGATAATGTGTGTGATAAGTGTGGTTTATACCCACTTATTGCGGTATTTTTATCTTATTGTTTTGTTATATTTCGAGATATTTAAATGTCTTTTATAGTTTATTTTGTGTTTTAATTGTAGGAGCATTAATATATGGATCTGGGAATAATTACACGTGTTTTGGGAACTTTCAGGAACACAGGACGAGCACGGGAGAATTGACACCATGATACAGACTATTAGGCGCCATGGCGCCATATTCCCATACTAAATCCAGAGAGTGAGGCGCCATGGCGCCATTAACCAGGCGCCACCCATAAGAAGTATCAAAGGCGTCAAGGCGCCTCCAACATGCTCAACTCTATACAATTTGTCGAGGGTTTGGCGCCGCGGTGCCCACTTAAGGAGTCGCGGCACTGCAGGAGAAATAAAGGGGCGCATATCAGGAAAGTGATATTAGGGTTTGTAAGATCCCTAATGATACCCAAAGACTCCCAGCCTCAACTATAAATATAACAGTCCATCCAATACTCAATGTGAGGCTAATACACTGCACAACACAGAAACACATATTTTTAGAGATCCAATGAGGAGGATTGAAGAGCAACAAGAGGAAATTAAGGCGGTGACGTCCAAGGAGGAAGAGATTCAATTCAGGTTTTATCTCCTTGTATCTTTCTTAGAACTCTAATGATTTTCTTAAGATTCATGGCTTGTTTATTATTGTTTTTATCTGTTGTCATAAATTAACTCCTTAATTCTGGAGAATGATGTAACTAATGCTTGAACCTTGTATTGTGTTTGTCAATTTTGTTATGAATTTTTATTAATTTATTTATATTCTTTTGAGTTTAATGCTTCTTGATTGTTGGCCACAATTTGCGATGATGAATGTTTAGGATCTATCACTCGAGAGGGGGAATTTTGAATAGATCTAGAGAATATGACCTAGGATTTTATAGAGTTCAAGAGAATCTGTAGTCCTTTGAAGTCGTTAATATAGAATCACAAAGCGTAATGAGTTGTTAACTACTAGATTTTTATAGAGATATCGAAGTCTATAGTTGATGATATTTTCACTTGGCACTCGAGAGAGGGAGTGGATATTTTAGGAATCTTGACTTATAAACAATATAACTGAAAAAGAATTAATTGGCATGACAAATACATAGGTGACAGGTAGGTAAAATCAGGATCCAGAATCTCTATCGTATTAGTTCCTCATATCTAAGTATATTTATATTTTATTTATTTATTAAAAATCTTTATTATTTATTTTCTAAATAAAGTTAGGATTATCAATTGTAGTACTTAGTGCGAGTTAACGCACTCCCTGTGGGTTCGACACTCTAAACTCATTTATACTAAAACTTGACATCGTACACTTGCAGTACGATATAAAAATATCACAACAATGTGTGGTTGCCCTATCAGCCAAGCATACATCCCCACTTTTTTCAAAACAGATAATTTATTTGTAGGATCCATATCCTTGTAAGCAAAGTTCATGTTAGAAATCAAGTAAAAGTTATTAAATAAAGTACATCTGATGTGATGAAAATTGTTCAAATAAAACTTTAATAAAATGCTAAATAAAATTCAACATTCCTAAACCATTCATAAAATAAAGATAAAATTTGAAGTTTAGTCATGATGGACATTTTCATTGCCAATCAGGTGATCAATCCTTCCATCTGAGTCCTTGAAGAAATCGTAGACATCAAGATGAGTGAGATCTATGACCAGTGCAAACACACGCGTATAACGCAAGCGCACGTATCGTTCAAGTAGTATAAAAATATCGATCCCACGAGGACTTAATTCCTACTGTTGTTATTAATTAATGAATCTACTTATTTACATGTATCTAATTATAGGGAGAAGGGAAGTAATTGCTTCGGTTGGTTGAATGTGGAATTACTTAATTAAAATAAAAATAAAATAAACAAAAGAAAATACTAAGGAAAATAAAAAGACTCAAAAGATCTAGGGTCGTGACTCCACACAATACTGTTAAAAAGATGAATTGATTCTCTTATTTATGTGTACTAATTCAGTTTTGCTAACCTGGAACACGAAAATATGCAAAAGCCTCTTCCGATGGTCAGACGCAAATACCCAGTATAACCCAATTGAACCATATTCCTATGTCAACCACATTACCTGGATTCATTAAGTTTAAGTTCCAATTATGGCTAACCCCGCCCGACATGTATATTCCTATCCTGTAAGGAAATCTATTAAAGGGTTATCTATCCTCAAGGAAGATCGTGGGCTATTGAATCTAAGGTTGAAACCTAAAATCCCTATGTTTAGTCCATTTTAGATTTACCCCTCAATCTTATTAATTGACAGTTAACAAGACGCATTAAGCTTAAGACTCAATAAACAAACTAAAGAACTACCCATAAAAAGAAAATCAATTATTAAGTGTGTGTATTGTGTTTCATCACTTCCCTATAGCATAAAAATAAAATTGCTGGGGGTTGGAGATCCACTTTTACTATTTATTAATAATTTAGATATCTCCCTTAATATAATACAGAAATTAAACATGATATTACCGACCAGCCATAAAGGCGGTATTCCTTATTAAGTCAAATTAAGTCCGACCAGCCATAAAGGCGGTAATAGTATTTGAACATAAACAAGCCATATAGGCGGTAATTACCTATCACCTAAAAACCAGTCATATAGGCGGCGGTACCACATTATGTCAAATAAATAAACCAGCCATTAAGGCGGTAAGGTTTTTTTATTTTATATTTGAATTATAATTTCCATATTATATTAAGGGAGATTAATCTAAATTAAAATAATAAAAGCTTCACCTTATCCCCAGCAGAAAATTAACTACAAAACATTAAAGAAAGGTAGAAGAAGAAAACTATTATTACTGAAAAGAAAAAAATTAAAGAATAATTAAAAATATTATTTATATATACAAAAATAGATGCTTCGTATAAAATCAGAGAGAATTCTCCAAGGAAAACATGAAGAAATAAGCTTCTGGCGGCCTCCTTTTATAGAAGAATTTTGGTCCAGCATCGCGACGCTGGAATTGCACTAGCGTCGCGACGCTGGGTGCAGTTACGCGGAGTCCACGCGGGTTGACCACGTGGTTTTCTGGCACAATTATTGTGACACGTGTCACGCTGTGGTTGGCTGGCGATGCGATCGACTAGCAGGGCGACACGTGGCAGGCGTTGATAGGTGGGAATTTCGGTCCAATGGGGGCTTGACACGTGGCAGCACCTGATTCGTCAATAATTCGGTCCAATGGTGAGATGACACTGTAGGGGTTGGTGCTCAGAGCGCCAATTCCCGGTTGTAGTATTTTTGTTAAATACTTCTGTAAAACATTATTATCAGTAATAATATATGCAGTTTCTATAATATAATCTATTCTTTTATATGGTAAAGACGTAATGACCTAGAATGATTAGTCATGATACAGTTGCAAAAGCGTCGCAACGGACATTGAGTCGTATCATGACGTTGTCATTCTCAGACAGTTCCTGGTCAAGGTTTACACTACTTGGTCAGTATAGTAAACCCGTTGAGACCGGTATATGTCGTATACTGGAATATATGATTCCAATGGTTTCTCAATGAACCATAAGTCTTGGAGACTAGTATAGACGTGTAGGTGTTTATAGCGGATAAACACTGAACGACTCACCGAAGATTCTTAATGGATGGTACACCAGCATCAATAAGAATCTTCTCGGGTTGATTAGCACTTGTGATTCTTAGACTTGAGATGCCATTGTGGGCACATGAGACATCTTCTACACTTTGATGGCAGTCACGTCACCGATCTATTTAGATCAGACCTCCGCCTGTTCGTTGGGTGTAGATAGATCCTCAGGGTGTCCTATGTGTATCAAGATAGGATCCGTCAGTTCTGTGTACCAGAGCATAGGTAGTCCATATGATTAGCAATCAGATAAAACCATGGGCCCGTGGTAAAGTTTAAAAGCTAGTTCTAAACATTCTTTTAGAGATTGCTAATGGAATAGTCGACTGGATAATCCCGATAGAGATTTGACGTTTACATCTATATCTCTGGGATTTATCCGGATACCTGTGACGGAGGAATTATACATTTGCCATGACCTCGACCTGTGTGGTTCAGCGAGATTATCCGTGATCGTCATAATCTACGGGTGGATAGATTATGGACATGAAATTTGATTTCGTGACGGATATACCTGAACCTAGAGAGTCTCAATAATGAAACATACTCGGTAGAGCACTAGAGCAACATTAAATAAATAATATTGATTATTTACAAAGTCGTTTAAAGGTTAAACGCAAGATACGTGCAAAAGGGACCCGATAGTCATTTACGTAATTATTGTGTATTTACATTTAATACTTGATTAATTTAAATACACATTAATTAATAGTCAAAATGAGTTATTTGACTTTTATCCTAAATGAATATATGTTTTTAATATTTAATGTAAATATTATACATATATTTAATATATTGTGTATTTGATTAATTAATTAATTATTTAATTGTTAAATGATTAAATTAATTAAAAATAAATATTTTACATTAGGATAATATGATTAAATGATATTTGTTGCCTTTGTTGACTTTAAATAAATGTCATTAAAAGTTATAGATATTTATGCAAGTTGATAAAGTGATAAGGTTAAATGAAATGAAATTGAAATTTATATTTGTTGCATTTGGTTTGTAATTTTCGGCCAAGGCATAATTTTTGCAAGTATAAATTGTTTTCATTTGCTTTTCATTTCAATGACCTAATACATATTTCACAAAAGAAAAAAACACCATTGAAGGAACTTAAAGAAGCTTGAGAAAGAAAAGAAAAAACCAAGGAAAGCTTGATTTTAGTAAGTTTCTCCAACTTACTATTAGTAAGGAAATTGTTCCTTAGGATCTAGGCTTTCATATATGATGTCCTTAGGTTATTTCTTTCTTTATTCTTTGTGTTTTTGTTGATGGAAAGTTTGGTGAAATTGTAAAGCATGTATGGTGAAGAAAGGATGTAACTATTGTAGTTATATGTACTCTTTTAAGGTTTATGAAACCATGTTGCTATTATAGAGTTGTTGACCCACTCTTAAATGACCTAGATTTGATCTTGAGTTGTTTCATTGTGTTGAGACTTGAATTAGATGAAAGATTGATGATTGAAACATTTGATTTAATGTAAATGGCCTAATTTGCCCAATTTGTGGAAATTGAGAAATTAGGGTTTATAACCTATTCTAAATTTGGGGCTTTTGAGATATGTTGTGAATTTAGGTGTGTATATGATACATATAAAGTTTCATGTTGATTGTATTTCATTTGGATGAGTTTTGAAGCATGAAATGACAAAAGGCACAAACCCCCCCCCCCCCCAAATGGAGGCTCTCGGCAAAAATTAATTTTTTGAATTTTTGTTGCTTTTGGTGTTTTGATGTTTTGAACATGCTAAGTTCATCTTAGAAATGATTTAGAATCATTCAAAATTGATTGGATCAATTTCGGACTAAAATGGACAAAATACCATATAAGGGTAATTTGGTAATTTCACTTGAATTTGATTCATTTGAAATTTTATTTCATAATTTGAATATTGGGTAATTAAATAAATGTGTTTATTTATTTAATCCAAGAAAAAGCTTTGAAATCGGAAAATAACGATTTTCCCGCTTCCGCTGCGTTACCGGATTAACCCGTATAAAACCCCTTCAAAATGGTATCAGAGCGAGTCTGATTCTAGGCCACTTAAAATGCTTAGCCTACATTGAATCAATGTTTAATCATGTTTTCTTGACTTTATGCATGCTTATTATGAACTAATTTGATTAGATTTAGGGTGTATGACACTTAGCGGAAAATCCCTAATAATAAGGTTTAAATGTAATTATGTATTTGATGCATGTTATATGGTCCGTCTTGTCAATAGGGTTATGAATATCTTTTGTGACTACATCCGAGACCGTGCCTCTGCTGTGAGGGTGTAGCCGATAAAGATTTATTTATACCGGATGTATATCAGATACTAGATAAATTCAAGTAAAAGCGGAATTCTGAACGTGCCCTAGCTGTCAGGATTACGTAAGTAACTTGAGTTTATCATTGACGAGTATTACCTTGGTACGTCTCCTTGTGGGCCTGCCTTCGCAGCGACAACGAGAAACGGCCAGGACCGGAACAGTAGGAGTCACTTTTGAGTGATTGACAATTGAGTTGTCTACCTGATGAATATACGTAGGCGAGACCGTGCCTCTGCTGTGAGCCGAAATATATTCACGGGATCCACCTTTCACTATTAGTATTTAATTTAATTATTAAATATTTGTATTCTGTTTTGGGATTACAGTATTGCATGATTTAGTGGGAGGGGCATATTAGATTAAAAATCCATGATCTAGTTTATGCTTTTGATATTATATGAAACTGCTTTATTTCTGCTAACCGTTTTTCGTGATCTATATGATAGATTTGTGATGGCGGGTCAATCCACAAACCAGTTTGCGCGTATGCTAGATGAGAACAAACTAAAGGCGCTGAGAACTTTACGGACTGGAAATGGATTTGAGGATTGTCCTCGACTCCGAGAAGCTGAGATATGTGCTTGAGGGCCCTTTGCCCCTAGCAGTGGGTGAGGAGGCTTCGGAAGAGGAACGTCGAGTTTTTGAAACTTGGAAGGATGATGACTTAAAGGTTAAGTCATACATCCTTAGTTCACTCTCTCCGAAACTCAAACAACAATACTATGGTATGATTGATTCCTACAGTATGATGACACATTGAGACAATCGTTCGAGAACCAAGAACAAGTGATTGTTCATAAAGTCGCCATGGAACTGTTCCATGCGCGTCTGGATGAGGGGCAAAGTGTTAGCCCACATGTTCTTCAAATGATCGATTTGATCGATCTATTGAGGCAACATAATCTCATCCTGAATGACATTCTCGGAGGAGTGTCATTCTTGGTTCTCTGCCAGCTTCATTCCGACAGTTTGTGATGTACTTCAACATGCACGGGACTGTCTGCACCTACCATGAGCTGCATAGGATGTTGCTCACGGCAGAAGAGGACCTTAGGAAGGGATTACCAACTCGCCCTCCTAGATCTACTTCTCTTTCAGCTTCTTCCCAAGGAATGTCCAAGGGAAAGAACAAGAAGAGGAAGAAGAAGAAGAGCAGTTGGTCCTCAACAGCAGCCAAAGATAGCCAAGCCCAAAATGGCTTCTGAAGACAAATGCCACCACTGCGGCACACGGCAAGGTCGGGCACTGGAAGAGAAACTGTCCAGATTACATTGCTCAGATCAGGAGAGACAGAGCATCTACATCAGGTACTTTTATTTTTCCAGTTATTGATTTATCTTTGGCTTGTGAAGCCGTTACATCCAGCTGGATTTTAGATTCTGCTTGTCCCATTCACATTTGCAATTCGTTGCAGGTGCTGAAGGAAAGTAGGAGGCTGAAGCCAGGGGAGATGCAGTTGCGATTCGGGAGTGGAGACTCTTTGGATGCAGTTGCAGTGGGAGTATGCGAGATCTCATTGCCGAATGGGACACTTTTGCTTAATGACTGTCATTTTGTACCAGGATGTGTTGCTAATATTATATCACTTTTTGTACTTGATACGGAAGACTTTTGTATGAATATTAAGAATAGTTCTTTTTGTATTATATGATAGAAATAATATTCAGATCCTTAGTTGTCCAAATCAGCATGGTCATTATACATTGCAAACTTCTAAAGATATATTAATACTGGAGTAATAAACGTAGATTACCTGAAATTAATAATACTGAACTTTGGCATATGAGACTTGGTCACATTGGCGTTAAACGCCTTACCCAGTTGGTTAGGAATGGTTTGATACCAGATCTTACCATTGAATCCTATCCGACTTGTGAATCCTGTATTCAGGGTAAAATGACCAAGGTCTCATTTTCTGGTGTTGGACACCGTGCCATTAACTTAGTGGAACTCGTACATTCTGATGTATGTGGTCCACTAAGTCAAACTGCTCACAGTGGTTATTCATACTTCGTTACCTTTACTGATGATCTGTCACGGTACGGTTATGTCTATTTGATGCGACATAAATCGGAAACCTTTGAAAAGTTCAAAGAGTTCCGTAATGAAGTAGAAAAACAGACTGGGAAATATATTAAATGCCTTCGATCAGATCGAGGCGGTGAATATATGAGTGGTGAGTTCATGGATTATATGAAGGAGAATGGGATTCTCGCTCAATATACTCCTCCAGGTACGCCACAGCACAATGGGGTATCTGAGAGGAGGAATTAGACTTTATTGGATATGGTCTGATCGATGTTGAGTTTCACAGATTTGCCCTATTATTTATGGGGCTACTGTCTCTTAACAGCCGCACATCTTTTGAATAAGATTCCTTCAAAGGCTGTTCCTACGACACCGTATGAGATATGGTTTGGTAGGAGACCGAATCTTAATTATATTAAGGTTTGGGGTTGTCCTGCCTATGTCAGGGTGACTCAGCAAAGTAAGCTTTCGCCTCGAGGGCAAAAGTTTAGGTTTGTTGGATATCCCTCGAACACGAGGGGATATCTGTTCTATGACACCGAGCATCAAAATGTGTTCGTAGCTCGCTTCGCCAAATTTCTCTAGAAGTAGAATTTTTCTGAAGGTGGTGATCATAGACAGGTTGAGCTTGATGAAGTCCAACCTGAAAACAACGAACCAACGGAGGAACCTGAAGTTCAAGAAGATGAAGGACCTTCAACACACACACTTCGTAGGTCACAAAGGGTATCTAGACCTCCTGATCGCTTGTATTTGATACAAGAAAAAAGTCTGGATGTTCTCTTAGTTGAAGAGAATGACCCTTTTACCTATAGAGAATCGATGTTGGACATCGACTCCGTGAAATGGCAAAGTGCCATGAAATCCGAAATGGACTCAATTCATGAGAATCAAGTTTGGGACTTGGTTCCGCTTCCCGAAGGAATTGTTCCTATCGGTTGTAAATGGGTTTACAAAAGGAAGCGAGGGCCTGATGGTAAGGTTGAAACTTACAAGGCCCGGCTGGTAGCAAAAGGTTACACGCAGCGACCTGGCGTCGACTACGATGAAACTTTTTCACCAGTTGCAATGCTTAAGTCTATTCGGATTTTGCTTTCTATAGCTGCGTATCATGATTACGAGATTTGGCAAATGGATGTCAAAACGGCCTTTCTGAATGGATTTCTTGATGAAGAAATCTATATGGAACATCCGGAAGGTTTTGCATCTAGCGAGAACTCGGGCATGGTATGTAAGCTTAAGAAGTCCATTTATGGACTTAAACAAGCTTCACGAAGTTGGAATCTTTGATTCGACGAGATTATCAGATCGTCTGGTTTTCTTAAGAATTCGGAAGAATCCTGTGTGTATCAGAAGGCCAGTGGGAGCATGGTCATATTTTTAGTCCTGTATGTTGATGACATCCTAATCATTGGGAATGATTTAGGTATGTTGCAAAGCGTTAAAGCATATCTCTGTAAGAATTTCTCCATGAAGGACCTGGGAGAAGCTTCCTATGTTTTAGGGATAAAACTCTATCGAGATAGACAAAGGAAGCTGATTGGGTTATCACAATCAACGTACATAGATAAGATCTTGGAACGTATAGTTTTGGTAACTGTAAGACAGCAAACATACCGTTCAGACATGAGATTCATCTTTCTAAGAAGATGTGTCCACAAACAGAAGATGAGAAGGTTAGAATGTCTAACCAACCTTATGCTTCGTGTTTGGGTAGCATAATGTATGCCATGTTATGTACGAGGCCTGATATTAGTTTCGCTGTTAGCATAATAGCAGATATCAGTCCAATCCGGTAATGACCATTGGATGGCCATTAAACATATCCTAAAGTATCTTAAAGGTACTAAGGATAAGTTGATAATATATGGAGGAAATGAACTGCAGGTTAACGGTATACAGACAGACTCCGATTTTCAATCGGATCCGGATGATAGAAAGTCTACATCTGGATTTGTCTTTACCCTTAAGGAGGTGCAGTATGTTGGAAGAGTTCCAACAGGGATCTACAGCTGATTCCACCACTGAGGCGGAATATATTGCAGCTTCTGAAGCCGCAAAAGAGGCTGTGTGGATAAAGAACTTTATCACAGAATTGGGAGTTGTCCCAAGTATCGAGAATGCGATTCCGTTATACTGTGATAATACTGGAGCCATTGCGCAAGCAAAGGAACCGAGGGCGCATCAGAAGTCGAAGCATGTGGAACGCAAGTACCACATCATTCGAGAGATTGTGTCGCGAGGGGACATTGTCGTGCAAGGTACCGAGTGAAGACAACGTAGCAGACCCGCTGACGAAGGCCATACCTCCGAAGTTGTTTGATAAACACGTGGAGTCGATGGGTATTAGATACAATCGATATTGGCACTAGAGCAAGTGGGAGATTTTGTAGGGGTTGGTGCTCAGAGCGCCAATTCCCGGTTGTATTTTGTAAATACTTCTGTAAAACATTATTATCAGTAATAATATATGCAGTTTCTATAATATAATCTATTCTTTTATATGGTAAAGACGTAATGACCTTAGAATGATTAGTCATGATACAGTTGCAAAAGCGTCGCAACGGACATTGAGTCGTATCATGACGTTGTCATTCTCAGACAGTTCCTGGTCAAGGTTTACACTACTTGGTCAGTATAGTAAACCCGTTGAGACCGGTACATGTCGTATACTGGAATATATGATTCCAATGGTTTCTCAATGAACCATAAGTCTTGGAGACTAGTATAGACGTGTATGTGTTTATAGCGGATAAACACTGAACGACTCACCGAAGATTCTTAATGGATGGTACACCAGCGTCAATAAGAATCTTCTCGGGTTGAGTAGCACTTGTGATTCTTAGACTTGAGATGCCATTGTGGGCACATGAGACATCTTCTACACTTGATGGCAGTCACGTCACGATCTATTTAGATCAGACCTCCGCCTGTTCGTTGGGTGTAGATAGATCCTCAGGGTGTCCTATGTGTATCAAGATAGGATCCGTCAGTTCTGTGTACCAGAGCATAGGTAGTCCATATGATTAGCAATCAGATAAAACCATGGGCCCGTGGTAAAGTTTAGAAGCTAGTTCTAAACATTCTTTTAGAGATTGCTAATGGAATAGTCGACTGGATAATCCCGATAGAGATTTGACATTTACATCTATATCTCTGGGATTTATCCGGATACCTCTGACGGAGGAATTATACATTTGCCATGACCTCGACCTGTGTGGTTCAGCGAGATTATCCGTGATCGTCATAATCTACGGGTGGATAGATTATGGACATGAAATTTGATTTCGTGACGGATATACCTGAACCTAGAGAGTCTCAATAATGAAACATACTCGTAGAGCACTAGAGCAACATTAAATAAATAATATTGATTATTTACAAAGTCGTTTAAAGGTTAAACGCAAGATACGTGCAAAAGGGACCCGATAGTCATTTACGTAATTATTGTGTATTTACATTTAATACTTGATTAATTTAATACACATTAATTAATAGTCAAAATGAGTTATTTGACTTTTATCCTGAATGAATATATGTTTTTAATATTTAATGTAAATATTATACATATATTTAATATATTTGTATTTGATTAATTAATTAATTATTTAATTGTTAAATGATTAAATTAATTAAAATATAAATATTTTACATTAGGATAATATGATTAAATGATATTAGTTGCCTTTTTTGACTTTAAATAAATGTCATTAAAAAGTTAATAGATATTTATGCAAGTTGATAAAGTGATAAAGGTTAAATGAAATTGAAATTTATATTTGTTGCATTTGGTTTGTAATTTTCGGCCAATGCATAATTTTTGCAAGTATAAATTGTTTTCATTTGCTTTTCATTTCACTTAACCTAATACATATTTCACAAAAGAAAAAACACCATTGAAGGAACTTAAAGAAGCTTGAGAAAGAAAAGAAAAACCAAGGAAAGCTTGATTTTAGTAAGTTTTCTCCAACTTATATTAGTAAGGAATTGTTCCTTAGGATCTAGGCTTTCATATATGATGTCCTTAGGTTATTTCTTTCTTTATTCTTTGTGTTTTTGTTGATGGAAAGTTTGGTGATTGTAAAGCATGTATGGTGAAGAAAGGATGTAACTATTGTAGTTATATGTACTCTTTTAAGGTTTATGAAACCATGTTGCTATTATAGAGTTGTTGACCCACTCTTAAATGACCTAGATTTGATCTTGAGTTGTTTCATTGTGTTGAGACTTGAATTAGATGAAAAATTGATGATTGAAACTTTGATTTAATGTAAATGGCCTAATTTGCCCAATTTGTGGAAATTGAGAAATTAGGGTTTATAACCTATTATAATTTGGGGCTTTTGAGATATGTTGTGCATTTAGGTGTGTATATGATACATATAAAGTTTCATGTTGATTGGATTTCATTTGGATGAGTTTTGAAGCATGAAATGACAAAAGGCACAAACCCCCCCAATGGAGGCTCTCGGCCAAAAATTAATTTTTGGATTTTTTGTTGCTTTTGGTGTTTTGATGTTTTGAATATGCTAAGTTCATCTTAGAAATGATTTAGAATCATCAAAATTGATTGGATCAATTTCGGACTAAAATGGACAAAATACCATATAAGGGTAATTTGGTAATTTCACTTGAATTTGATTCATTTGAAATTTTATTTCATAATTTGAATATTGGGTAATTAAATAAATGGTTTTATTTATTTAATCCAAGAAAAAGTTTTGAAATCGGAAAATAACGATTTTCCCGCTTCCGCTGCGTTACCGGATTAACCCGTATAAAACCCATTCAGACACGTGGCACGCGCTCGGTTTGGTCCAATCAGATGTCGACACGTGGCGTCCGGCGCACGTTAGCAGATCCATTGTGATGGTGACAAGTGGCACGGCGCACGTTAGCAAAGTTGACCAGTCAGATTTTGACACGTGTTACACGACGCACGTTAGCAGGTCCGCGCATACTGGGCGTCGCGACGCTGACGCTCCAAAGACCAAAATATCCCTGTTGACACATTTTTGTCCGTTTTTGCCCCAAATTGCCTCCAGTGCTTTCCAAACTTTATTTATCTGCAAAATAACAACAAAACACATCAAAACGTTCATAAAACTTGAGAAACTATACGAAATATTAGGTCAAATGAGTGGAAAAAGTGATATAAATACCACTCATCACACCCCCAAACCTAACATTTTGCTAGTCCTCGAGCAAAACATAAAATAAAATATCATGAAAATAAAATTAACTAAGCCACTTTCGTAGGGATCACGGTTGCATTTAGCGTATGCAACAAGCCTTTAAACCTCTAGGTGTCCCTAGTGGACGAGTTGTAGTCTCGTGATGGCTTACATCAATGATACCCACAAATATTTTTACAAAAGTAAAAAGTTAGTTAAAACTAATGCACACAAAAAAAAAAGACAAGAGAAAAGAGAATAAAGAAGTAAGTGACTATTCAGGTGAAACTTCTACTCCAAGTTACTAGTTGTTTTGTTTCTTTCTAAACTACCGAATAAGTAAATTCTCCTATTATTTTTTCCATTCTCCATATACACAGCTAGCAAAATATTAATCAACTCATTTTTTCCCACAACAGTCATAAGTATAGTTGATAAGAGAGTAATATTTTTGTCCTAAAGTTCCATCAGATTTCACACCTTTTTGTAGCAATAGAATAATTTTTCTGATTTTTTCTTTGATTTTCTGATTTTGAGTTTTTATTTATATACAATACCTTCCGTCTATGTAGCGAGCTTTGGGTCGGTGGCTCCCAAACCAGTTGGCTTTAGGGCACCAGGTGTTAAAACACCCCTACAGACTTAATTACCCAGACTTCATATATATATATTTTTGCAACATCCTTGATCCATGTAGCGAGCTTTGGGCCAGTGACTCCCAAACCAGTTGGTTTTAGGGCACTAGGTGTTAAAACACCCTTACAGACTTAATAACCTGGATCTTAAATGCTTTATTTTGTACAACAAATTTTTTTTTTTTACTCCATTGCTATTTAGAGATGCTTCCTCCAATTAAACTAGAGCACGAAATATTACAAACTTTTCAAATATGCCTCATGTCCGTATGTTACAATGCATATTGATAATACTTGTCAACTAAGCATATGAAGATCCATTTTAGTCCATTTTATGGAGAATCTACAAATTAAATAATTCAAAAGGAAATAAACAAAAAATAACTCGTTTCGAAAATGGGTTTGAAATACATCTCATCAATTTCACCATTTGCGTCAAAATAAAAACACAAAAATGCAAATTTTTTTTTTGTAATTTTTGAAAATTTTTCAATTTTTTTTGTATTTTTCCAAAAATTTTGGACTAAAAAAAAAATAAAAATAACAACATAATAAAATTTTTACTAAAAATAAAAACAAGATACTAATCAACTAAATTTCTCCCCTAAACCTAAATGAGACATTGTCCCCAATGTCTTAAACAGTAGAAGTAGAGTTTAGAAAATCGTACCTGGTTAGCTGAAAATCAAAATTTCACCGATTAAGATCAATGTCCAGTTTACGCTTCTTACCACGATCGTTGTCTGTCCAGTTTAACTTGAAGAGAATGGGGTCCAGTTTCGGTTCAAAGGCCAATATTTGGTCAATTAATTCTTCTGCCTTTGTCGCTGTCAGGAAGATATGATGTACTGATTTGGTGACGAACTCATGTCTTTTGGCTTCCGCAAGAAATACAAACAGAAAATCGAAGAAATGCTCAATGTTAAGTAACCCAATGGGTTTCCGATGAATATTTAAGTGTGTCCACGATGCTACTGTAAACATTTCCTCAAACATCCCAAGCCCTCCTAGTAACGCAATAAATGCATCTGCCGTATTGATCATTTCATGAATTTGTTCGGGCATTCCAAATACGATGCGTTCATCTCCATTTGTTTGTCCGATTAAGTGTTCGTCCGCCAAAGGTTTTGGGATGATTCCCAAAACATGATCGCCACCATCCTGAACGGCTTTTGAAATACTTCTCATCAATCCAAGATTGCCACCGCCATATACTAGGTGCATATTTCGCTCCGCTATGACTCGCCCCAATTCCTTCTCAGCCTCAATTAATTCTGGTTTATTACCAGAATTAGATCCACAGAAAACAAAAATTCGCTTGATTCGCTGCTGTGAAGTTGCTTCCATTTTCTCTCTCTTATTTGGATGTGTATCTCTGGATGTGTCGAAGAGAGAAATGACGAGCTGAATTTATAGAACCTGAAAATGGTTGAGTAATAATTGCACTAGTATCTGCCAAATGACAATTATTAGAAGAACGTTAAAATAAATCGTGAAAAGTCAAAAAGTATAAATATTATCGGCGGAAATAAAGAAAAGTACAAAAGAAAAGCAAATCAAAGCAATAATTAAGGCAACAGAATTGTGTACGCAATATGCCTCTCGCTCGGTATAAATTCATTAGGATGCGTCTCAAGAATCCATTCCTTACTCAGCCATCGCTAATGAATTAGCTTTCATCTTTATGATTGCCAAACACCATTCCTTCTGTCTTAAAATGCTCAGTTTGTGTTTTTCCCTACAAAAATAACACACAAAATTAAAAAAGTTCTACAACATGTACACACAAAATATGAAAACATAAATAACAATAAATTGCATGAGTTGCCTCCCTGCTAGCGCTAAATTTTACGTCTTCAGCCAGACGTGACTGAAATCTATCTGTCAAAGAGGTTTCAGCGTCGTTTTGGATCTCCGATTAAAGACAATCCCATGAGCGTTGCTTTTGAAGGGTCTCTTCCAACAATAAGGTCGCAAAATTTTTTTTGTCTTATTTAGTGCTCGTGCCACCTTTTTAAACTTTGTCGCTCCAACAATTCCTACAAAGAAAGAGAGAAAATCAGGAGGTCTCGTATGGTGCTTGACTTTGAATGGGATTTCCATTCTGTCAAGCTTCTGGGTGATATGTTTAGATTGTACTCCCCAAAACAGTGATATTTCGCCTGAATGCTCTGGATCTTCAATAAGTTCAGACATTTGCTCCTCCATTTGCTCTGTTTCTTGCTCCACCTGAGGATGAAAAGATGAGTCAGACATTAGGTCTTCATCCTCTGATTTGGGTGAATTGATTGGCTCGGGTATATCATCTTCAAACAAGATTTGCAAAACAATCTCCAAGATCTTCGTTTTGAGGATACAGAATTCCATCCTCAATTTTTGATGCAGTTGGTACAAATATTTCAGCTTCATCCTCGTCAGAATCTGAATAATAGAAATCAAATCGAGACTTTGTCGGTTCGGGTTCCTGAACTGATACCTCTGGTTGTTGATACTGCTCAGCCTCCTCCTCTGTTGAAGTGTCATTATGAAATGATTGGTACTCGAAGGCTTCATTGGTGTCATCTGAGAATGGTTCGTGAGGTATGTTGTTCTGGTTTTCTATTAATTGTCTGATCTGATCTGTCATTCTCAGTATGGATTCTGCGTTACTCTGAACTTGTGCATCAAATCGAGTTGCTTGTTCTTTAAACATGTGAATCAATTGATCTTCCTCGGATGGTTCTGGTTCTTGATGAAGATTAAAGATAGATGGTGGATAAAATGAAAGATGTGGTTCTGTGAAATATGTTGGTTCTTCGTACCATGAATGATTCTGATAGTTCTGCCACCCTGAATTGTAGTTGTACTCGCAATAATCGCTTGGGTGGTTACCATTACATATATCACATCTTCATATTGAGTTCTGTTGAGCAAATGTAGTATTGCTTGATTCTGGCATCCGGTGATAGTCATTGGGCTGTACAACAGGTATCAGAAAACCGGACTGTTGCTCCCAGATGTGGGGTGTATCTTCTTGTAAAGTACGTAGTTTCTCAATCTCCCAGTAGTGTTCCATTTTTCAACCACCTGAAATAAAAGAAAGAAATAAAAATTACAGATAAAAATAAAGAAAATTAGATACAAGTAAATTAAATAACTTCAAAATTAATAACTCAAGAAATATAAGTCCCCGGCAACGGTGCCAAAAACTTGATCGGTGCAAACACACGCGTATAATGCAAGCGCACGTATCGTTCAAGTAGTATAAAAATATCGATCACACGAGGACTTAATTCCTACTGTTGTTATTAACTAATGAATCTACTTATTTACAAGTATATAATTATAGGGAGAAGGGAAGTGATTGCTTTGGTTGGTTGAATGTGGAATTGCTTAATTAAAATAAAAAATAAAATAAAGAAAAGAAAATACTAAGGAAAATAAAAAGACTCAAAAGATCTAGGGTCGTGACTCCACACAATACTGTTAAAAAGATGAATTGATTCTCTTATTTATGTGTACTAATTCAGTTTGCTAACCTGGAACAAGAAAATATGCAAAAGCCTATTCCGATGGTCAGACGCAAATACCCATTATAACCCAATTGAACCATATTCCTATGTCAACCACATTACCTGGATTCATTAAGTTGAAGTTCCAATTATGGCTACCCCGGCCCGACAGGTATATTCATATCCTGTAAGGAAATCTATTAAAGAGTTTTGAAGGGGTTTTATACGGGTGAATCCGGTAACGCAGCGGAAGCGGGAAAATCTTTATTTTCCAATTTCAAAACTTTTTCTTGGATTAAATAAATAAACATATTTATTTAATTACCCAATAATCAAATAATGAAATAAAATTTCAAATGAATTAAATTCAAGTGAAATTACCAAATTACCCTTATATGGTATTTTGTCCGTTTTAGTCCGAAATTGATCCAATCAATTTTGAATGATTCTAAATCATTTCTAGGATGAATTAATCATGCTCAAAACATCAAAACACCAAAAGACACAAAATCCCCTAATTTCTAATCCAAGGCCGAGAGCCTCCATTTGGGGCCATTTTGGCCATTTGGTCATTTCATGCTTCAAAACTCATCTTAATGAAATCCAATCAACATGAAACTTTGCATGCATCATATACACACCCAAATGCTCAACATATCTCAAAAGCCCCAAATTCGGAATTGGTTATAAACCCTAATTTCTCAATTTCAACAAATTGGGCAAATTGGACTTAATACACCAAATCAATTACTTCAATTATCAATCTTTCATCTAATTCAAGTCTCAACACAATGAAACAACTCAAGATCAAATCTAGGTCATTTAAGAGTGGGTCAACAACTCTAGAATAGCAACATGATTTCATAAACCTTAAAAGATTACATATAACTACAATAGTCATACACTTCTTTCATTACACATGCTTAACACTTTCATAAAACAACCATCATCAAAAACCACAAGAAATAAAGAAAGGAACATCCTAAGAATATCACATATTAAAGCCTAGAACAAAAGGAATAAATTCCTTACTAATAGCAAGTTCAAGAAACTTACTAAAAATCCAAGCTTTTTGATGTTTAACTTTCTTTCTCAAGCTTTCTTTTTGCTTCAACAATGGTGTCTTTCTCTTTTAAAAGTGTATTAGGTTAGAATGAAATGAAAAGCAAATGAAACAATATATACTTGTGTGTGTAATGGCCTTGGCCGAAAACAACAAAGACATATACCATAAGTTTCATTTCAAATTCATTTCATTTTCATTTAGTTAAAGTAATATAAATATCTAAACTAACTTTATGGATATTTATTTACTTTAATAAAGCAACTATAATCATTACAAATTAAATGTCCTAATATAAAATATTTATATTTTAATTAATTTAATCATTTAACAATTAAATAATTAATTAATTAATCAAATACAAATATATTAAATATATGTATAATATTTACATTAAATATTAAAAACATATATTCATTTAGGACAAGAGTCAAATAACTCATTTTGACTATTAATTAATGTGTATTTAAATTAATCAAGTATTAAATGTAAATACACAATAATTACGTAAATGACTATCGGGTCCTTTTTTGCACGTATCTTGCGTTTAACCTTTAAACGACTTTATAAATAATCAATATTATTTATTTAATGTTGCTCTAGTGCTCTACGAGTATGTTTCATTATGGAGACTCTCTAGGTTCAGGTATTTCCGTCACGAAATCAAATTTCGTGTCCATAATCTATCCACCCGTAGATTATGACGATCACGGATAATCTCGCTGAACCACACAGGTCGAGGTCATGGCAAATGTATAATTCCTCCGTCACAGGTATCCGGATAAATCCCAGAGATACAGATATAAACGTCAAATCTCTATGGGGATTATCCAGTCGACTATTCCATTAGCAATCTCTAAAAGAATGTTTAGAACTAGCTTCTAAACTTTACCACGGGCCCATGGTTTTATCTTATTGCTAATCATATGGACTACCTACGCTCTGGTACACAGAACTGACGGATCCTATCTTGATACACATAGGACACCCTGAGGATCTATCTACACCCAACGAACAGGCGGAGGTCTGATCTGAATAGATCGGTGACGTGACTGCCATCTAAGTGTAGAAGATGTCTCATGTGCCCACAATGGCATCTCAAGTCTAAGAATCACAATTGCTACTCAACCCGAGAAGATTCTTATTGACGCTGGTGTACCATCCATTAAGAATCTTCAGTGAGTCGTTCAGTGTTTATCCGCTATAAACACCTACAGGTCTATACCAGTCTCCAAGACTTATGGTTCATTGAGAAACCATTGGAATCATATATTCCAGTATACGACTTGTACCGGTCTCAACGGGTTTACTATACTGACCAAGTAGTGTAAACCTTGACCAGGAACTGTCTGAGAATGACAACGTCATGATACGACTCAATGTCCGTTGCGACGCTTTTGCAACTGTACCATGACTGATCATTCTGAGGTCATTACGTCTTTACCATATATAAGAATGAATTATATTATAGAAACTACATATATTATTACTGATAATAACGTTTTACAGAAGTATTTAACAAAAATACAACCGGGAATTGGCGCTCTGAGCACCAACCCCTACACGTGGGCTATTGAATCTAATACTGAAACCTAAAATCCCTATGTCTAGTCCATTTTAGATTTACCCCATCAATCTTATTAATTGCCAGTTAACAAGACGCATTAAGCTTAAGACTCAATAAACAAACTAAAGAACTACCCATAAAAAGAAAATCAATTATTAAGTGTGTGTATTGTGTTTCATCACTTCCCTAGAATAAAAATAAAATTGCTGGGGGTTGGGGATCCACTTTTACTATTTATAATTTAGATATCTCCCTTAATATAATACAGAAATTAAACATGATATTACCGACCAGCCATAAAGGCGGTATTCCTTATTAAGTCAAATTAAGTCCGACCAGCCATAAAGGCGGTAATAGTATTTGAACATAAACCAGCCATATATGCGGTAATTACCTATCACCTAAAGACCAGCCATATAGGCGGTACCACATTATGTCAAATAAATAAAACCAGCCATTAAGGCGGTAATATTTTATATTTTAAATTATAATTTCCATATTATATTTAAGGGAGATTAATCTAAATTAAAATAATAAAAGCTTCACCTTTGTAGGAGTTTTTTTCTAGGGGCGGAATCCGGTAACGCAACGGAAGCGGGAAAATCAAAATTTTCCGATTTCAAAACTTTTTCTCGGATTAATTAAATAAACATATTTATTTAACATTCCAATAATCAAATTATGAAAACAAAAATTCAAATGAATCATATTCAAGTGAATTTACCAAATTACCCTTACATGGTATTTTGTCCATTTTAGTCCGAAATTGATCTAATCAATTTTGAATGATTCTAAATCATTTCTAAGATGAACTTAGCATGTTCAAAACATCAAAACACCAAAACAACAAAAATCCCCAATTTTGTCCATCAAGGCCGAGAGCACCATAAGGGGCCAATTTGTGCCTTTTGTGATTTCATGCATCAAAACACATCAAGATGCAATCCAATGAACATGAAACTTTATATGCATCATATAAACTCAAAAATACACAACATATATCAAAATCCCCAAATTTTGAATTAGTCACGAACCCTAATTTTTTAATTTCTACAAATTGGACAAATTAGGCCATATACATTAAATCAATTGTTTCAATCATCATTCTAACATCCAATCCAAGTCTCAACACAATGAAACAACTCAAGATCAAATCTAGGTCATTTAAGAGTGGGTCAACAACTCTAGATTAGCAACATGGTTTCCAAAACCTTAAAAGAATAGTTATAACTACAATAGTCACAAGTTTTCTTCATCATACATGCTCAACACTTTCAACAAAAATTTCCATCATCAAAAAACACAAGAAATAAAGAAAAGAATAACTTAAGAACATCACAAGATGTTGCCTAGATCCTAAGGAACAAATTCCTTTCTAATGGTAAGTTTGAGAAGCTTACAAAATCCAAGCTTTTCTTTAGTTTCTTCTTTTTCTTCCTCACTTGCTTTCTTTGTTTTCTTTAATGGAGCTTTTTGTGAAATGTATTAGGTTAGCAAATGAAAAGAAAATGAAAACAATATATACCTCTCCAATATTTGCCTTGGCCGAAACCTATGCAAATGTATATATCAAATTTTAATTTCAATTTCATTTCAAAGTCATTTAATCAACTTGACAATATCTAAAACACTTTATGGATATTTATTTAAGTCAACAATTGCAACTAATGTCATTTACTTCAAATATCCTAACATAAGATATTTATATTTTAATTAATTTAATCATTTAACAATTAAGTAATTAATTAATTAATCAAATACAAATATATTAAATATATGTATAATATTTACATTAAATATTAAAAATATATATTCATTTAGGATAAAAGTCAAATAACTCATTTTGACTATTAATTAATGTGTATTTAAATTAATCAAGTATTAAATGTAAATACACAATAATTAGGCAAATGACTATCTAGTCCCTTTAGCACGTATCTTGCGTTTAACCTTTAAACGACTTTATAAATAATCAATATTATTTATTAATGTTGCTCTAGTGCTCTACGAGTATGTTTCATTATTGAGACTCTCTAGGTTCAGGTATATCCGTCACGAAATCAAATTTCGTGTCCATAATCTATCCACCCGTAGATTATGAAGATCACAGATAATCTCGCTGAACCATACAGGTCGAGGTCATGGCAAATGTATAATTCCTCCGTCACAGGTATCCGGATAAATCCCAGAGATATAGATGTAAACGTCAAATCTCTATGGGTATCATCCAGTCGACTATTCCATTAGCAATCTCTAAAAGAATATTTAGAACTAGCTTCTAAACTATACCACGGGCCCATGGTTTTATCTGATTGCTAATCATATGGACTACCTATGCTCTGGTACACAGAACTGACGGATCCTATCTTGATACACATAGGACACCCTGAGGATCTATCTACACCCAACGAACAGGCGGAGGTCTGATCTAAATAGATCGGTGACGTGACTGCCATCTAAGTGTAGAAGATGTCTCATGTGCCCACAATGGCATCTCAAGTCTAAGAATCACAAGTGCTACTCAACCCGAGAAGATTCTTATTGACGCTGGTGTACCATCCATTAAGAATCTTCGGTGAGTCGTTCAGTGTTTATCCGCTATAAACACATACACGTCTATACTAGTCTCCAAGACTTATGGTTCATTGAGAAACCATTGGAATCATATATTCCAGTATACGACATGTACCGGTCTCAACGAGTTTACTTTACTGACCAAGTAGTGTAAACCTTGATCAGGAACTGTCTGAGAATGACAACGTCATGATACTACTCAATGTCCGTTGCGACGCTTTTGCAACTGTACCATGACTAATCATTCTAAGGTCATTACGTCTTTACCATATAAAAAGATAGATTATATTATAGAAACTGCATATATTATTACTGATAATAATATTTTACAGAAGTATTTAACAGAAATACAACCGGGAATTGGCGTTCTGAGCACCAACCCCAACAACCTTATCCCCAGCAGAAAATTAACTAAAAAACATTAAAGAAAGGTAGAAGAAGAGAACTACTATTACTGAAAATTAAAAGACATAAATTAAAAATATTATTTATATATACAAAAATAGATGCTTCCTATAAAATCAGAGAGAATTCTCCAAGGAAAGCATAAAGAAATGAGCTTCTGGCGGCCTCCTTTTATAGAAGAATTTTGGTCCAGCGTCGCGACGCTGGAATTGCACTAGCGTTGCGACGCTGGGTGCAGTTACGCGGAGTCCACGCGGTTTGCCGGCATAATTATTGTGACACGTGTCACACTGTGGTTGGATGGCGATGCGGTCGAATAGTAGGGCGACACGTGGCAGGCGCTGATAGGTGGGAATTTCGGTCCAATGGCGGCTTGACACGTGGCAGCACCCGATTCGTCAATAATTCGGTCCAATGGTGAGATGACACGTGGCACGCGCTCGGTTTGGTCCAATCAGGCGTCCGGCGCACGTTAGCAGATCCGTTGTGATGGTGACACGTGGCACGGCGCACGTTAGCAAAGTTGACCAGTCAGATTTTGACATGTGTTACACGGCGCACGTTAGCAGGTCCGGCGCATGTTGGGCGTTGCGACGCGCAAGGCTTCAGCGTCGCGACGCTCCAAAGACCAAAATATCCCTGTTGACGTATTTTTGTCCGTTTTTGCCCCAAATTGCCTCCAGTGCTTTCCAAACTTTATTTATCTTTAAAATAATAACAAAACACATCAAAACGTTCATAAAACTCGAGAAACAATACAAAACATTAGGCTAAATGAGTGGGAATAAGTGATATATTTACCACTCATCAATCTACTGGATCCGAGTCATCGATAGAGTTAGCTTCAATCTCCTTTCATTTCCTTTTCTTGGATTTTTGGTATAAATCTACTAAATGATCATCTGCACGACAGATATGTGAACAATGTCTCTTTCCTCCACATCGATAACAAAATTTGATCGTTATTATTTTTCATAGATTTCTTTTCTGCAACATATTTTTTATTATCTCTTTTGTAGACATTCAACTTCTGGTGTTGTCCATCCTTTTTGTTTTGTTGTCCTGAGTTATTATGACCAACAAGGGGGCAATAACCACGCTCTCCGCATCTTCTTTTACCTCATCGACCATGTCCATTATTTGTATGTGTATTTGCATTCGCTTCTGAGAATGTCTTAGATCCAGTTGGTCGTGATTCATGATTTTTCATTAGCAGCTCATTGTTTTGTTCAGTAACTAGGAGGCAAAATATCAAATCTGAATATTTTCTGAAGCGACGCTCCCGATATTGTTGTTGCATAATCATATTTGACACATGAAAGGTAGTGAGTGTTCTTTCAAGCATGTCTTCTTCAGTGATATTGTCACCACACAATTTCAGCTGTGAGTTATGCGAAACAGCTCAGAGTTTTAGTTTGAAACCTTTTGGAAGTCCTGCAACCTCAGATTTGTCGACTCATATTTTGCTTTAGGGAGGAAGATATCCTTTTGATGGTCATATCTCTCTTTCAGGTTATTCCAAAAGGTCAATAGATCTTCAATTGTCAGGTATTGAGATTTCAGGCTCTCATGCAGATGATGACGAAGAAAGATCATAGTCTTTGATTTATCCTGTAGGGATGTTTGATTTTCTTGGCTTATGGTGCTTTCGAGACCCATTGCTCGCAAATGAATTTAGACATCCAAAACCCATGAGAGATAGTTTCTTCCGAAACTTCGAGTGCAGAAATTTGCATGTTTATAAGACTTGACATTTTCAAGATTCCTTTTAAAGAAAAATATAAATGTCATAATAATAAATATATTATATAAAACTAATTGCGAAATAAAAAGAATATCATCCATATATTTAGAACTTCAAGTTCATAAATATTATATTGTATATTCAGAACTTCAGGTTTTATGATAGATTTAAAACTGCATATTTTAATCTAATGTCTAATTTTAGTGTAATTATAGAGCTTCGGGTTCTATGATAGATTTAAAATTGCATGTTTTAATCTAATGTCTAATTTTAGTGTAATTATAGAGCTTCGAGTTCTATAATTATTTTGTAGATCTAGAACTGCAAGTTCTAATCTAATAATTAATTAATCATAAAATAAATTATAAAAGTAAAAATACAGTTTTTATTTTCTGATGTGGAAGATCCAAATTAATGACAACCACAGAATATACTTAAAAAAATTATTAAAATAATAATAAATAAAAGAATAATATAATCGTGCTAATAATATGTTATAAAATAAGAGAGAAATTGAAGAAAATAATACATTGTAAAGCTCCATACAAGATTTGCTTTCTATTTATAGTGAGATGTTAGGTTCAGATGATTATTCCTAAGCAATGTGGAATAAGTTATTTATGGAGAGATGTTAGGATGAGATCATTATCCCAAAACAAGGTGGGATAAGCTAAAATAGAAAATAAAGTATAAGAGACTATTAATATATTATCTTGTCAATATAGTAGTATTTACTTTTTAATGGATATATAATACAATTATAAATTATCAAAGTTATGGCATAAGAAATAGTAATTGTCATATAATAGTATTTACTTTTTAATGAATATATAATACAATTATAAATTATCAAAGTTATGGTATAAGAAATAGTAATTATCATGTTTGTATTAATTTTATTTTTATTTTCTTAAATTCTAAAAACTAGTAATGAAATTATAACAAACAAATTGATAAATTATCAATTATCATGTCAATATAATAATTGTATCTAAGAATAAAATTATAAAAAAAAAATTTAATTTTTAGATTAAGAGGTTAATTGGTATTATTAAAATATTAAAGGGTAAGTGATCAAAAGCCCCAGTCTCACTCTCACCCCTAATAATTGTATATATACGGATTACGGGGTCCCGCAGGAAATTTCGTTCCAAAGAACAAATAATGAACAGTCAAAAGCTCCACTCAGATGCTCTTTATAGTTAAAACTTTCCCGGGAAAGTTGCAATAAAATATTCTCAGAAATTTTCCCACTGCCCAGACACTTGTAAAAAGCTCCAGATTCGGTTGAATGGCATTCCCACTTCGCAAATTGGAGCTCCGACCCTTGGGCAACACGGGCCTCCGCCTCAGCTCCGTGGGATTCGGAGCCTCGCCGCTGGGTAGCGTTTTCGGACCCGTCTCCGAAAACGACGCCGTTGCCTCCGTCCGCGAAGCATTTCGCCTCGGCATCAACTTCTTTGATACTTCACCGTACGTGTGTATGTTTTTTTTTTTTTGCCTGAATCTTTTATCCATCTTGTTATATATATTATTTTGTTTATATACGTAATAATTTAATTGAAAACTTCTATTCATTTTTTTTTTGTAATTTTTTCATCATTTGTTGACCCAGAAAGAGAAAATAATTTAATAAACACGATCTTAAATTTTCTTAGTTGATTTTTTATATGAAAATATTAATTATATGTGTTAAAAATAAAATTTTTATGATACTTTAAAGTAATTAAAGAAAAAGAAATTGAAAAGTAATTGTTTTCATTTAAATCCTATGAGAAAGATTTTGCATATAATGGGGATATCCATTTGGGATGCAAACTACATAATTAGGTTCCTTGACATAATTTTGCAAGAACCCGTTGTGCTGAAATTTATATATGAGTGTTGTGCTTAATTTGCCAATTTAAATTTTGAATTCTTTTTGTTCATATTTTGAAGGTATTATGGAGGGACATTATTGGAGAAGATGCTTGGTAAGGCATTGAAAGCTCTGGGAGTTCCCAGAAATGAGTATATTGTGTCAACAAAATGTGGGCGGTATGTTGAAGGTTTTGATTTCAGCGCTGAGAGAGTGACTAGAAGCATTGATGAGAGTTTGGCGAGGTTGCAGCTTGATTATGTCGATATACTGCAATGCCACGACATTGAATTTGGGTCTCTCGATCAGGTCTTTTTTTATGAATCTTGGTTTATATTATCTTCTTCTGTTTATATCATAAGCGTATGAACTAGATTCACTTTTTACATGTTTGATTTGTTTTTTTATAACAGATTGTGAATGAGACCATTCCTGCCCTTCAAAAGCTGAAGGAAGCTGGAAAAATCCGTTTCATTGGTATTACCGGGCTTCCCTTGGAAATTTTTACATATGTGCTCGATCGGGTGCCTCCTGGCACAGTTGATGTGATTCTTTCATACTGCCATTACAGTATCAATGATTCAACTTTGGAGGATTTACTGCCTTACTTGAAGAGCAAGGGTATAGGGGTCATTAGTGCTTCCCCTCTTGCAATGGGGCTTCTTACTGATAATGGTCCTCCAGAATGGCACCCAGCTTCACCTGAACTCAAGGTATCTTTCTCTCCCTAATAAAGTATGTGTTGATTATTGTCGGCATTGATCTTATTGTATTTAAAGCTAATAAATTTTTATTTATTGTATTATATCTCCTTGACAGTCAGCATGTCAAGCTGCCGCTGCCCGTTGTAAAGCGAAGGGAAAGAACATTTCCAAGATAGCAATGCAATATAGCTTGTCGAATAAGGATATTTCATCAGTGTTGGTTGGGATGAACTCTGTTAGACAGGTTGGATGATTCGATTCATTTCTCAGCCTAAACTTTCACTCCAACAATTTCCTTCCATGGTTATGTTGATACTTTGTGATAAATTTTCTCCTGCTCTCAAGCTTTTCCCATAATGTCTTCTATCAAAATAAAGAACATTGAATTTATTCCTTGTTTGTTAGTTAAACATAGTGTTTTGATGACCAGGTTGCTGAGAATGTCGCTGCTGCAACAGAACTGGCACTTTTTGGGAAGGATCAGGAAGCTCTAATGGAGGTTGAAGCAATCCTCGAACCTGTGAAGAATCAAACATGGTCTAGTGGAATACAGAGAAGCTGACATTTCTGCCAAGCAACAATCTGCATCTTTTACATACTGATCATGTTTTTTCAACAGGAAGGTTGGTTAGATCTTATTAAACTCTTAGATATATGTAAAATGGAGAGTGCATCCCTGTAAGGATGCCTTCGAGAACTTCTGGTATTGTAAGCATATTGTCTTTGATGAACTTTTCAAGTAGTGGTGAGTTTATTTCCTTTGTTGAAGCCAAATAAAGAAACGTTCAAGCTTGAGCTTTTCAGTTGCAATGAATTTGAGATTTTGGTTGATCTTCTCGGTCAAGAAGAGATTAGAGTGTTCTCCAATGGATTGTGCACTCGTAAATTGTAACAAATGTTCCCCCTGGCTTACCAGTTCATTGTAAACTTATGCTATACTCTGTACAGGCAACACCAGATTCCAAACTTCAATTTTGTAATGATTTTATACTGTGGTATTAACTGTACAGAATCCAAGCTTTTCTTTTCTATCATTGTATATTACATGGTACAGACTGCAATTTGCGAAGAACGAGGTACAGCTTGGAGTTGAAGATGGCAAGGATTCCCAGCAATGAGAAGGGTTCCCTCAGTAAAGTGAATATTCAGTACATTGTACTTGTTAAATTACTTCAAGATCTTGTGACCAAAATGATTCTGATGGCCCCAGCATGACAAAATTACTCTCCGTTTTGATCATAAGGCAGATTTATTTAGTTATTGTGGTTTGTCTCGAGAAAATAGCTCCACTATTTCTCTCTGTGTAATTTGGATTTGATGTCAGATGGACCTATCACATTGCCATGTGATGCATCTCTTATGGAGTACATAATCTTGTTTTTCGAACATGGTGTCAATAAAGATCTAGAAAAGGCTTTGTTAATGTCTATTTTTACCACTTGCTCTGCATCAATGTCCATTTTCCGGAAAGAGCAATTAAAGCAGCAAGTACTTGTTTGCAATTACTGAATAAAGACACTTGACCCATAATGATCAATGAAATGAAATTAATGTTCCGAGGTTGAGCATAGTTGACGTTGAGTCTAAAGGATCAACAGTTGGATGGGTGATATACCGAATCAAACGCGCAGGTGCTTTTTCGGAATTATTTTTTTCTTTAATCTCATATTTAACTAATATGAGACAAATGAACCATAACACACCTCCTAGTCCGAAATCTTCTTCAAATATCTTAAAGAGCTCCTGGAATATGTTATTTCTCAGGTATGCGAATTTCATTCCGAATTGTCTGTGATCAGTCATGTAGAAAACAAAACAGTGGAAGCATATATTACTTGTATATATAAATATTCATAGAATGGGGATTGAGAAAATCTCCATTTTATATAGCAAGTCACCTAAATAACAAACTTACAAACACAAGCATGACCAGAACAAGAATTTACTTGTTATATTTGTTGGGGTCAAATGGTTTTTATTCATATGCTTGCTTCTGCCTGAAAATTCAATTCTAAGGAACTGTGCTTATTCTGTTATAATATATATTTGAATCTGGAGAATAACTAAATATGAAAGAGACATCAGAAACAATAAAACAAAAACTTGACAGGTTTTGCAAAAATGGTTATGTTCTTTAATTTGCCAGAGAATACAAAGTGTTCTTCAGTAGCTGCAAACCAATAATTTTTTGTTGTCCTGCATGTCCTTGAGAAGTAGTAGCAGAAGATATGCAGCTTCTGCTAGTGATAGAATTGAGAAAATCATTCTCTAAATCTTCAGCTACACCGCGTTTTTTTTGTGTGGATAATGTAAGTAGATTAACCAAAGAAAAACACAACAAAAGCATAGGGGCATACCTCAGAGAAAACAAGCTAAAGAAGACAGATCTTCCAAACTAAACAACTAGAGCTAAACTGGCAAACAACAAAACAAACAAAGGAGACTCAGAAAATGTCATCGGAGAAATGCCAAGAACGATGAAGTCATCTATTTTCATAAAATGATTTCAAGTAAACTAGCACGAGTCCGCACGTAATCCACGTAGATTTCATCACAAGGAAATATAATAGGCCTATCACTTGACAATTCAAGCCCCTCTTCAGACATCTTGAAGAGCTCTAGGAAAATGTTATTGCTGAGATACCCCAAGGGAATTACATACCGCCTTTGATCAATGGTGTAAACAACAAAATGTCCTTTCTCAGCTACTGCTGGTTTATTAGTGCAACTGGCACCACTTCTTTTTTTCGGTTCTTAGTGAAGAAATTCTTTTTCTCCCACATTCTGCCACTTCCTTGCCAGTCTGATGAGCTTCTTGAAGCTGATCATTCTGACTTTTACAGTACAATAGCTATCAACTGCTGCTTTTATGAAGAGTAGGAGATATTTGGATATATTTAGACTGATTAGAAACAATTGTAGTGGATTACTTATGTAGGCAAATGGATTTAGAATCAGCAGTGTAGCTGTCATTGGATAGTGATTTTCGATTCAAAAGCATGTAGGTAGTTATATTGGAATTGATGTTATATTTGGCCTTATTTTCAGGATCTTAGCAGTTAGCATTTCATAGGAGAGCACACCTTCTGTCTGTCCTGTGGTTTAAGGACAAAGCAGCTACTTTTGCTTACAATAACGGTGATTAATATCTATAAATGAAGAGGAAACTCAGTATAAGTCAAGAAAGGATCCACCTTCAATGAATTTAGCAATGACCAGGTTGATTTATTCCTATGGAGAATGTTGGACATTGTTGTTGGATTATATTGTTAATTAGAAATTATTTGGAAATTATTTGATTTGTTGAATAACAACAATTAGTAATATCAAATAATTAAGTAAACAACAAGAGTTGTTAATCAAATAATTAAGTAACAACAAGAGTTGTTAAGTAACAACAATTAGGGAAATGTTAAATGGGGAACATATGGTGCACCCATGATGTTAACATTTTTGTAAGGGTTAGAAAATGTCATTATGCATCCTAATAATTTGATTAATAGTAATCAATGCATAGTGACTTGATTTCCCTCCTATAAATAAGACCATTTGCTTATTGAGTTAAGCAATCAAAAAAAAAATTTGATTAAAAGGTCTCTACAAGTTTAAAGGTATGCAATTGTGTTGTGGTTAACATAGATTAATTTCAACTAAGCATGTAAATAAATCTAGGACTAGTAATACATGTGTGGTTAGATCCTAAGAGGACAAACATGTTAATTTATTAGGGATTATGTTTCCTAACATTGGTATCAGGAGCTTAAATACATGTATTCTAGTTAAGATTACACAAAAATTGCATGAACAAGCATGAATAATTAAGAAAATGCTTCTGTTTTTGTTTTTATAAAAATGATTTTCTTCCAACTTTGGGCCGTAATAACTCTCTGTAGAAAATTGATAATCGCATGTTCAAATATGTTTTGAAAACTGCGTCATGAGATCTTCAATTAGTATATCATTTGCTTAATTTGGATTAAAATTGAGAAAGTTATGGACCCTAGAAGTTGGCTAGTTGAATCTGTTTTTACCCAGAAAAACACTCCCAGAAGCGCCGTACTACATGTCATCCGTTGTTTAGGAAACCAGACGACAAGTCGTCCGTGAGTATTGTACGACAAGTCGTACGTGTCCCAAAAATCCAAACGACATGTCATCCGGAATATGTACGACAAGTCGTACGCGCAACACCAAGAAGGACGACATGTCGTCCGCAGCCAGATCAACCGACAAGTCGGCTAAGGGTATTAGATCCAAACGACATGTCATACGGCCACCGAGCAAGCGGACGACATGTCGTCTGCGCGTATGACTTTGGCCGAGGCTGCCGGCGCGTGAGGGCGAGTGGGAGACGTTGGCCGGCGCGTGGCGGCGCGTGGGGTACTCCTGTGGCGCGTGGACATACGAATTGGCCCGTGTTGGTCATGTCTGTATCGGTTTGCTTTGGTAATTCCGATCTGTCATTGTCAAATGTCTAATTCCTTTTGCATATTGTATTTATCGGCCATGATAAATTCATTTTATCATATAAACTTTGTGTTTATGTAAATGAATATCTTTGTGATGTTTATTTTTAATGTAACTTTGTGTTTCATTATAGTGATTTTTCTTTGTATTTGTTGCAGAAAAATCATGCCGATCAGACAAAGAACTGCAAAAAGAGTTACGACATCCGCCCACAGTGAAAGATTGAAAGACATGTTGCTGGATTTGGATAATATCGGATGAAAGAAGATGATGATATGATCTCGCATATAATCACCTTCAATAACATGTTACAAGAATCTATATGGGAGGGTAATTGGATAGGACAACCGAACAGACTGAGATACCTTCGAAATACTCTCCCGATAATATGGCAATATAGGCTTACTGAAATTTGGAAATTAGTAACTCACACAGTAGAACTGCATGTTCAATACAATATAGCCATTGATAGGTTAGCAGTTGAGTATCTTCAATCTAAGGCAAATAATACCATTTTTCCTTTGATGTCTCGGAAACGTTGCAAGGATCCGAAATTTGCAATAGGTTTCCCGTGGTTGTCCAAGATCAATTACCAGTTACCAAAAGAATTTGAGGATTCTTATCCAAAGACTTTTATTCGTTGGAACACTAGAACCGGAAAAGTTATAAGTGTTAGATATTAGTTTAAAACTATGTTAATCTTTATGTGTGCAATTATCTGTTATTTTATGGCATGTGAGTGTTATATTTATATGTATGAATGTTTCATGTTGAATTTAATTTATGTAATTAAATCAATGATTGTCATGTACAATAATAGCATGATTAAGATGTTCTAAGAATTTATGTAATTTTTTAGAAAATGATTTTACATGATTGATTATGTTGATAATATTTTTACATTGGGTAATTGGATGATGATTAGACACATAGTGGCTTTTTGACTCTAACCCCATTGAAAAATCTTATTAAACATAATTTATTTCATGATAAAATAAGTCAAAAGTATTAACATTTGTGCATGAATGTCTGTAGAAACTTTGTGTTTTTTAATATAGCTTCTGCAACAAAGAACATTATTGCTGAACTCAACAAGGGTGAGAAACTGAATGGCGATAATTATGAAATTTGGAGCATGAAAATCCAATATGTGCTAGAAGAACAAGAGGTTCTTGAAACTTTGAAAATGAGCATAGATGAACCTGAACAGGGCACTACGGCCCAACACAGGCGAGACCGAGAGGCTTATGAGGCCTGGAAGAAAAAGAATTTCATTGCCCTCATTACGTTGCTGAGCAGTATGAATAATGACCTAATGAAAGAGTTCAGGAAATATGACATGGCTAAGGACATGTGGTCCACACTAGCTGAAAAGTTTGGTAGTACATCTATAACCAAACTAAGGTCACTGACAATCAAGTTTGATACATACAAGAAACGCCCTGAGTACACTATGTCAAAACACTTGAGGGAAATGACAAACATGATTACTGAACTGGCAGATGCTGGACATGTTCTTACAGATGAACAGAAAGTCCAAGCGGTCATTCGTTCTCTTCCAAATAGCTGGGAGCATATGAAGATGCATTTGACCCACAATGAGAGCATCAAAACCTTTGATGATGCTAAACGTCACCTTGAATTAGAAAGCGACCGACTTGCGGCTGCTAAGTCAAATACTGAAGTGTATATGACAGAAACTAACAAACCTGGGGGTTTCAAAAGGAAAAGAAAATTTCATGGTGGTGGGTTCCAGTTCGAAAAAGAACAAAATTCTTCCAAGCCAGAGAAGAAACAGAAAACCAATCAACGTGGGAAAGGAAAACGTCCTACCAAAAAGAAAAACATGGCAAAGGTTAAATGTTTTAACTGTGGTAAGAAAGGTCACTTTGCTCGTGACTGCACTGAGCCTAAAAAGGTAATACCTTTCAAGCATATTTAAATGAAATATGTGTTTCAAGTTCAATCTTTCTAACTGAATCTAATCTTTGTGGACTGTAGACTCAGGAGCCACAGACCATGTAGCGAAGGATAGAGACGCCTTCGTGGAATTTCGACGAATTTCACCTGGGGTGAAGTGGATATATGTTGGCAACAACTCACGTGTTGAAGTCAAAGGAATAGGAACATGCAAGTTAATCATGCATGGTGGAAAAACTTTACTACTACATGATGTATTGTTTGCTCCACAAATTCGTCGGAATTTAATTTATGTGTTGGTTTTGGTTAATTTAGGTTTCAATTTGAACTTCCATAATTTTGGTGTTGATTTGTACTTAGGTACAATACTCTATGGTTCTGGTTATTTTCTTGATGGTTTTATTGTATTAATGTTGAATGTTTCAATCACAATTCCAGTTTTTCGTTTATTACTTCAACTGTCAGTAATGATGGTGATGTAATTGTGTGGCATGCTAGACTTGGCCACATTGGCCAGCAAAGAATGAACAGATTAGCCAAAGAAGGTTTCTGGGAAAATTGAGAAGGTAGAATTGTCAACCTGTGAATATTGCTTGGCAGGAAAAACTGCGAGAAAGCCATTTGGAAAAGGGACTAGAGCAGAATTTCCATTACAATTAATCCATTCAGATATCTGTGGTCCAATGAATGTCAGCGCATGACATGGAGCATCTTATTTCATCACATTCATAGATGATTTTACGCGCTTTAGTTATGTCTATTTGATTGCTCATAAATCCGAAGCATTAGAATGTTTCAAGAAATTTATGAATTTAACAGAAAATCAATTAGACAAGAAAATTAAAGCACTACGCACTGACCGTGGTCGTGAATACTTATCTGATCAGTTCAGAGATTTATGTGATGAAAAATGAATTAGTCGTCAGTTGACTACTCCTGCTACTCCTCAACAAAATGGTGTTGCGGAAAGAAGAAATAAAACTCTTCTTGAAATGGTTAGGTCTATGATGGCACAAGCAAATTTGCCTATAACCTATTGGGGTGATGCATTATTAACTGCCACATATGTACTTAACCGTGTACCATCAAAATCTGTGTCCACCACACCATATGAGTCATGGACAGGTCGCAAACCAGATATTCACTTTCTGAAACCTTGGGGTTGTGCGGCCTATGTTCATGTGCGTTCTCACGAACATGGAAAGTTAGGCCCAAGAGGAAAAAAGAGTATCTTCATAAGATATTCTGAACAATCAAAAGGATTATGTTTGCATAGGTGAACATGAAAGTGGAGGCGTGACAGAATTTGAATCACGAGATATCATTTTTTAGAAAATTATTTTCCTAAGCATGGAGAGATAGGTCAAGATTTATCTCTATATGAAACTCAGGATCACATGGACACATGATTGGTGAACACTCGGGTTTACCTAATTCAAGTGGGAGTGATTTGAGAAAACATGATGAATTTTTTCACATGAATCTCAAAATGATGAATTAGTTCCACATAAGTCTCCTTTACGTGATCCGAGTGGGAGTGATGTACATATTCCAAGTGGGAGCAATGTGCATGATTCAAATGGGAATAATATTGAAAGTGAGGAATCAGTTCCACCACTAGAATCCCAATTGCGACGTAGTAATCGTATAGGCATTCCTCGACGTCGTTTCGATATCGAAGGAGAAACCTTTATGATTCTACCTCAAGATGATGAAGAACCTAGAAACATAAAAGAGGCTCTTCAGTGTCCTGCTAAGGAAAAATGGATGAAAGCAATGGAAGAAGAGATGGAGTCAATGAGGTCCAACCAAGTTTGGGAATTGGTTGATCTACCCAAAGGACGCAAAGCTGTCAAGAACAAATGGGTTCTTAAAATAAAGCGTAATGTCGATGGCAATATCGAAAGATATAAAGCACGACTTGTGGCAAAAGGGTATACGCAACAGGAAGGAATTGACTATGAAGAGACTTTTTCACCTGTTGTAAGGTTTACCTCAATTCGCTTGATTCTGGCTATAGTAGCAAGTATGGATCTAGAATTACATCAAATGGATGTAAAGACTGCTTTTCTCAATGGAGAACTTGATGAAGAAATCTACATGGAACAACCAGTAGGTTTCATAAAAGAAAATGAAAAGGAGAAAGTATGTAGACTTTTAAAGTCTATATATGGTCTCAAGCAATCGTCTAGACAATGGTATATACGATTCCACAATACAATCATTTCGAATGATTTCACAATGATAAATGAGGATCATTGTGTGTACACCAAGAGAGATAAAGATAAGTTCATTATCTTATCATTGTACGTGGATGATATACTTATAGCTGGAAATGATAAGGAGTTTGTCAAACACATTAAAGAATGGTTATCATCTAATTCGAGATGAAAGATATGGGTGAAGCTGCATATATTCTTGGGGTTAAGATCTCAAGAAATCGTTCAAAGAATTTATTATCTCTTTCACAAGAGTCATATATAAGAAAATTCTTGAACGTTTTCAAATGCAGGCTTGCAAACCCATTGATACTCATATCACAAGAACTGAAGCTTTGAGTCGTAGATTGTGTCCTGAAACTCCACAGGAAAAGGAACAAATGAAGAAAGTTCCTTATGCAAATGCAGTTGGAAGTTTAATGTACGCAATGTTGTGTACAAGACTGATATCTGTTTCGCTGTAGGAATGGTAAGTAGATACCAATCCAATCCAGGACTAGCACATTGGAAAGCAGTTAAAAGAATATTTAGGTATCTGAGAGGGACAGCTGATTACTCATTGTGTTATCAAGGAAATGATCTGCAATTGAGAGGTTATACTGACGCTGACTGGGGAGGAGATTTAGATGAAAGAAAATCTACCTCCGGTTTTGTTTTCTTACTAAACAATGGTGCCATTTCATGGAGCAGTAAGAAACAATATTGTATAGCCTTATCCACAATGGAGGCTGAATTTGTGGCTTTTTCATCGGCAGTACAAGAGGCTGTATGGTTGAAAAGGTTCTTGGATCATTTGGGTATATCAAATGAAGCTTCTGGTCCAGTATTAGTAAACTGTGATAGTGAAGCAGCGATAGCCTACACCAAAGATCCAAAATTCCATTGTAAAACGAAACACATAGATACCAAATATAACTTTGTGAAAGACATAGTTGCACGAGAAGAGGTAAACATGAAGTACATTTCTACGCAAGAAATGGTAGCAGATCCATTGACCAAGCCTGTTCCTAGAGATGTCTTTGTTAGACATGTAAAAACTCAGGGATTGCGTAGATGTTAATGTGCTTACATATTATGATATGTATTTTTCCCAAATAATGTTTACTAATGTTAATACTCATTGATTGTTATGTATTCAATGCTTACATGTTATTGTTGATACATGTTTAAACAAATATACTATCAGTTAGTATGAGAAGTATGTCGGACAAGTGAATGATTGGCCCTCTCACACGGGCAATCGCCTCATTACTTTGTGTTAATGAGAGATGAGACAAATTTTTAAGCTAATTATCTGAGTGATAATTTAGAGAGCTCAAGCTTGAAAATTAAGTAATGTCGTTATGGGGTCACTTTCTCTGTGATATGACCTAAGGTGAATAAGTTCGTTTCACCTTACTTGTCTTAATGTCAGTTATGAGTTAGACATTGTGTTTGTCTGAACTATAATCTGTACGGTATTTTATGAGACATGCGCTCCATGGGAAAGGAGAGAATACCGTAGCACATGTTTTCATACCATGTGTACATTTGCGACTATTGAGGGTAATACAAGTAAAGATCTCAGTCTTGATATTGTGTGAGACCCTTGAGATTATTTCAATCTCACATTGTACCCTTCAGACTCTTGTCTGCTTCTTAAAACTTAGATTTGATGATTGTTATCCTAGAGTGTTTCTGAAGGATCATGAGAGATTCGATCCGAAAGGGCATCTCTGGAAAAGCGAATTGAATCAAAGTTGAGAGATTCGAGAAATGAGAAAGATCATTAAATAAGTAATATCACATTAGCTTGTATTCACTGGTCGACCAATTATGTTATTCTATGTGATCAAACATGATTGTGAATACAAAATAAATATTACATTCGAAAAGAGATCGAGAGAGAATTAATGTGATAAATGATCGAGGATACTGCATACACAATCCACTATGGTTCTATCCATTTTTCGAGCGGCTATATATTCCTAACAGATGTATAGCAAATGAGCTCTCGAAGTATGCTGGTCGCACGGCACAATTACAGAGTATGAATTATTCTTGTAGAGATAATAAAAACTGTTAATCCCATCATGTGTGAGTGGGAGATGTTGGACATTGTTATTGGATTATATTGTTAATTAGAAATTATTTGGAAATTATTTGATTTGTTGAATAACAACAATTAGTAATATCAAATAATTAAGTAAACAACAAGAGTTGTTAATCAAATAATTAAGTAACAACAAGAGTTGTTAAGTAACAACAATTAGGGAAATGTTAAATGGGGAACATATGGTGTACCCATGATGTTAACATTTTTGTAAGGGTTAGAAAATGTCATTATGCATCCTAATAATTTGATTAATAGTAATCAATGCATAGTGACTTGATTTCCCTCCTATAAATAAGGCCATTTGCTTATTGAGTTAAGCAATCAAAAAAAATTTGATTAAAGGTCTCTACAAGTTAAAGGTATGCAATTGTGTTGTGGTTAACATAGATTTATTTCAACTAAGCATGTAAATAAATCTAGGACTAGTAATACATATGTGGTTAGATCCTAAGAGGACAAACATGTTAATTTATTAGGGATTATATTTCCTAACAGAGAACATATATCAGTGACGAATCCACTGCAGCTTCCTAGTCTAGAAAAAATGTTCCCATTGTTTTTTGCCAATATATTTTACAAAATTCAGATCTTCACCAGCAGCTGAGTTGAAGGGATTCTTCAAACTCTTTTCCAAATCAAAACAACAGTATCAAGATCACACCAGATGATTCTTTCTCCACACTCTTCCTTTGAATATAGCAAGTCCTTGTGCTCCCCATTTCATTACTGAATCTTTAACCACCAACAAGCTGCTGCTGCTGCTATAGCAGTGGCCTTGTTGAAAAGAATAAGAAGAAGAGCTGCTGCCTTATTATGGTGACACAATATTAAACATTGCTGCTGTTGGTGCCATTGCTAGCTTATTGATTTATTAGTTTTTGATGAAAGCTATATATATAAAAGTGACAGTTTTTGCAGAACTTGCAAATGAAATCAATGGGTCCAATTGCTTTAAGGTTTTCAGAATTTACATAAACTTGTTGCTTACAAAGCCTTTGGTAAATGAAGCCTCTGTGGGCTCAAAAGCCCCTGGTTTTTCATAAATATACTACAGTGGTTTACTGGTTTATGTTGTTGGAATTGAGATACGTGTCCGACACGTGTTGTTGTTTGACTAATTTCTTACTTTAGTGCTATGGAAAATTTACAAAATAGCTTTTTTCTCATAGGGTGTGTAGATATTTGTATGAGTGGCAAACGAATCAACGAATCAAATTTGTATTGAATCATAAATAATCAAATCGAAATTTGATAGATTCGTATTCGATTCGTTTATTAAATAAATCATAATATCATGATTCTTATTTGATTCTTTATTAAACGGATCGAATACGAATATTCGTTTAGTCATGATATTATTTAATATCATAATTTACCATATTTGATTTACATTAATTCTTCATAAATATATACAAATAAAATATGTAATTAAAATATTTATTAAAAATATCTCACAAAATATTGAAAATATTATTTTTTGTATGGTAATTATGCATAATTTCTCGAATCTTAAATGAAAATAACAATAACTAGTAAAAGAAAATTATAAAACGAATCATAACGAATAAGAGAATCCATGAGCTTAAATTCGTATTCGATTCGTTTAATAAACAAATCGAATCAAATTGACACATTTATTAAACGAATCCATTTTCTCAAACCCGTATTCGTTTTAAAACGAATCGAATCGAACGAATAAAAGAATCCTGACCTAAATTGCAACCCCTAGATATTTACAGTTTAATTGAAAATAGGAAGCAAATTGTTCCTTGAAGGATTTGTGATTAATCGTAAATATTTGAGATTATTCGGATAGTCATATTATCACATAAATAATATATTATTGTAATCTAACAATTAAAATACAATATAAATAACCTACTAAGTTCAATAAAAACATATCAGAGTACGATATATAAATTCAAATATGTAATAAAACATACAAAATTTAAAAAGAGAAAAGAAAAATGGAGAAAAATTACTAAAAATAAAAAATCATCTGATGTTTTGGCAAATCGGAAATTGCTAATCGAGCGATTAATCTCCCAATTTCGCCTGCCGATTTGCTTAGTTGATTTTTACCCAAAAAATCGCTTAACCCCCGTTCTGCTAGGGTGATCGCGGTGCGGTTCGAGGGTTTTTCGTTTTTTACTTCAAACCGCGCGGGATGGCGGTTTGGGAAATTAGAAAACGAACCGCAAATTTGATAAGGAAAACCGCGGCGGTTCGGGTTAGCGGTTTAGCGGTTTGGGCGGTTCGGGTCGGCAGTTTGGATTATAAATTTTTTTAGAAATTTGTTTTTGTGTTTTCACATTATAATTGAAGAAAAATTACATAATTTTCATTTCTTCATTACATATTGTTATATGATCATTAAATATCTTAATTTTCATGGTTAAAAAAGAAGAAAAATATAAAATGATATTTAATTTGAACGCGGGTCGGCGGTTCGGGTCGCTGTTCGAGTC
>SKCR01036345.1:0-80623 GCA_019454045.1 Zanthoxylum bungeanum | reverse complement strand
ACTCCTCTTCACCGTGTTGGGATTAGGACACGTCCATGAAGACCGAAGCGCACCGCCTATCTAACCGAGCACTTTCACGGATCACGATCGGGGATCACCACCTTTTGTTCTGTATTCCGAGGATTCATCCACATGGCTAACTCCGGGGCATGGCTCTGATACCACTTGTAAGGTTTTCCGCAGATTCGTTCGTCACACAAAACAATCAAGAATGCAAGATTTTTACCGTGGTTCGCCGGAAATATTCCCGACTACATCCACGTTGAACTCCGGAACAAGGAGCTCGCTGCACTAATCAAGTTCAAGATTACATAAGAATCTTGAATCCGTTTACAAACAATAATTTCCCCAATCTCTCAATAAACCCTAATCTCTAAAAGTGTCAATCTCTCAAATTCCCAATTGAAAAATCACACTAACTTGGACAAGGAATAAGGCTTAACACTTAGCCAAATAAAAGGAGAAAAATGTGTAAACAATTAAAATGAAAACTTTAACTAATTCTCAACCTAAGCACCCTTTATATATGATGAGCAAATTGATGTAAATAGAACAACGGCAAGAATTGCGCCACGTGTCCCTCATCCAACGGATGACAAGGGCTTCACATTTTACAATCTCCACCTTGAAGCCAAAAACATTCATCACTCCCAATCATACACAAGAACACATTAAGGCCAAGATAGCACAGCAAACTCACCTACTTCCATCATCGTTCATGTCGGCTGCAAGGTCAGCCAACCCCCACCTGCAACAGCTTCATGCAGTGGGAGAGTTTGGTTGCAGTCACAATTTTTGTCCCCATGTCTTCAGTTGGAACCTTCTTAATCTCAATCTTACCACTTGAGATAATTTCCCGCACAAAATGATACTTCACATCCACATACTTGGTTCTCTCATGATGTACTGGATTCTTGCTCAAATGTATCGCACTCTGACTGTCAGAATACACAACTGTCTTACCCTGCAGCTGTTGGTTAAGATACCCTGAAGCCAAATCGCTTCCTTGAACACATCAGTTATGGCTATATATTCCGCTTCGGTAGTTGAGAGTGTAACCAACGGTTGCAGACTTGAATTCCAGCTGATGCAATTTCCACCAAGTGTGAAATAGTAAGCTGTAGTTGACTTTCTCGAGTCTCTGTCACCTGTAAAATCAGAAACAACATACCCTACCAAGTCTAAAGCGTTAGATTTGTTAAAGCATAAGCCATAATCAACAGTAGTATTAAGGTATCTTAACAACCATTGCAAAGCACTCCAGTGTGCTCCACCTAGATTAGACATAAACCTACTCAATAAAGATACAGCATATGACAAGTCAGGTCTAGTACTAATCATGACATACATCACAGAACCAATAACATTATCATAAGGTACATCTTCCATTTTAATCACCTCAGACCTATTCGCAGGACTTTGTGACTTAGACAAAATAAAATGACTCGCAAGAGGCTGACTAACAGGTTTACAGCCACTTACTCCAAATCTAGATGCTACCTTTTGCAAATATGTGGACTGATGTATTTTAATGCAATTTTTACTTCTATCTCTATCAATGGTCATACCTAGGATTCTCTTTGCACTACCTAGGTCTTTCATGGCCGCTTCCCATTCAAGTTTATGGGTAGACTTTAATGTCTCTCCTAAGCTAGCAGACTCAATCTCATTAATTTTATGACTCGATATTAATGCACAGAAATACAAATCATTAGTTGAGTAATCATACCTGGTATGAGGCCTTACCTGCCTCCTACTTCTGTCTCTTGCTAGCTGATAGTTGGCCAATGTGTCTTGAGGTGTTTCATCATGCTGCTCAGTTTGATCCAGTGTTTGAAAAAACGGTTGAGGCGGCCGCCTCGCCGCCTCGCGGCGACGGCGCCTCGAGGCGGCCGCATTATGCGGTTTTTCTGAGGCGCCCGCCTCTCTGCTGGTGAGGCGGCCGCCTCACGCATAATCGGGGTGAGGCGGCCTGAGGCGGCCGCCTCACCAGCAAAGGTTTTTTTTTTTTTTAAAAATTTTCTAAAATGAAACGACGACGTTTTGGGCTTCCAAAACGTCGTCGTTCCATTGAACAACTGAGTGGCAGTAGAGCACTTGCACAAAAAAGGAGCAGAGACCAAAGTAAGTTAATCTTGTACAAATAATGCAATTTATATAATCAAATTAAAAAATAATACGACTTTATGTTATTTGTTTGGGAAAGGGAAAGCTCCACAATTAGTGGATGAAGACAATACAAGTGAAGGAGGTTCTTTGGATGATGACCCATCTGATGATGACATAGATTTTGACCCAAGCTTCATGCCGCTAGACACTAATGATAGCTTATTTAGGGATTATTTATCAATAAATTTTTTAACATACTATGAATTATGAAGAAAATAATGTATTTTGGATTACTTATCAATAGTTTTTTGAACATACTATGAATTATGAAGAAATGAATGTATTTTGGATTGTTTTTCCGATTTTCGGATCGAGGCGCCCGCCTCACCGCCTCGAGGAGGTCCGCCTCGCGCCTCAATGGCCGGCCGCCTCGAGGCGCCGCCCCGTATTTTTAAACATTGGTTTGATCCAGTTGATCTACTGTGTCCTCTTCACTTTGTTCTTGTATATCTGCTACTTCATTTCTGTTTTCCTCCTGGTTATTTCTCCTGGGCTGGGTGTCCTCAGATGTCTCCGTGCCTGACATGTCACCTACTTGATCAGCGGTCCTTGATGTCCCTGGCTCCACCTGCAAAATCAAAATCTGCTAGATCCTTTTCTAAGGCACCTGCATTCTTGTTAGTAGATTTACAAAGAAAACAAAGTTCATTGAATATAATATCCCGACTAACTATGATTTTGACTCCAGGTGATTCCCTTTTCCCATAGTTAGTCAATTGGATTTCCAACGGAATTCTTCCCTGTTTTGTTTGCCATCCCACGCATGGCCGGGTACTTAGCGCAATGGCGAGAGTCCCTTGATGATCCTGATACAAAGATAATGAGACCCCAACAGGTTAGTTCTTTAGTTAATGTAACATTAACATTTTCTTTTACCTCGTTCCTTGGTTCAGCAGGACCAATAATGTGTTATATCACTTGTTTATCCTATCTACACATTTAAAGGCAAATCGGAATGCCATCCATAAAGTTTATCTAGTCAAAATCTCCCCATGTATGATAAAAAAAATAGTCTCAGTGGATAAGGCAAGGGTCTTTGTCTACAAGTCTCAGTGGTCTTTGCTAAATTGTGCCAAAAGGTGGAAAGTTTCTTTTGTGTCATAATAGGCTATTATTGAATCTACGTCTAATGTAGAACAATGAACGAGTTCTGAGTTTGTTTTTCTGCAAGGTAATAATAACTACGTAATACGATGAATGTGATCGCTACCTTTTTGTGGATTGCAATTGTCTTGAATCCCAATTTGTTGCAGAGATGGCTTTCCTCATTTTGGCTTTCTATCAGTGAATGTTTAGTTAAATTTTGTCTGTGGGTGGTGGTTTTGTTGCTGTCTGTTCATCTCTCTCTTCTCTGTTTTTCAGGTTATACCGGAGTATGGATGAGACACTATATCCCATTGAAGGAGCAGATGATAGAACACGATGCAGTCAGGCTAGGACAGGTGTCTGTTTCAAATGCTACAAGAAGAAGGCTCGCTGGATCTGGGAATTAAATGTTTCGGCTCCATGAATAATATATTCACAGAGAAGAAAAATAAATGGCACGAGTATTATGAAAAAAATAATTACATCATCGTCTCAGGCATTCTGTTAGAAAATCTTCGACAGAAGCAGCAGGTCCGTTCTTAGTCCCTCGAACTGGTAGCTCAGACACACATTGCCTATTAGGGGCAACTATCATTTGATTCTATTCTTATTAGTTGCAGTTTTGGAATTTACAGAGTTGCTTTTACTTTTATCAACAGTTTATTCAAATTTTCCCCTTATGGTGTTACTCTTATCAATTTTTTGGTTATTATTTTGACCTGAAAATCTTTTATCTTTTGCCCAGATATTTAAACGGTTCAAAAAGTTATGTAAAACAGAGAAAACTGTAAGTCTGTAAAATTTTATTTCATCAAAATCAACAGGGAACATAGTAACTTAGAGTAAGAGGATGATGGAATGGTGTATGCACAAACGTTGGCTGAGAAATCAACGGTTGAAAATTCTGAAACATGATCATCCCTGCAGGCTTACTCTCAATCCTCAAATCCATCCCATACAGGAATCCATCAAACACACTTTCTTCAATCTCGTAGCGGCTCATCATCTCTGCAAACACAGCAGCCGTGAGCAAACTATCAGAGCCGGCATGGTGAGCACCTCCATGTCTCTTGACATCCAAAATCTCAGCAAGCTTCGCTAACCCATGCTTCCCACCCTGCAACCCTTCACAGTACTCCGCAACAACTTTAATGTCGAAAACACTTTCGAAAAACATAGCAGCAATCCCAGAAAACGCTTCTGCAGTTGCCGGCAATGCGCCGTTAGTAAAAACCTTAACCATGTATGCTATATCATACAACCCGTGGAAAGTAACCACTTGAGATTGTCCTTGTGTTTCGACAATATCTCCAAGAATCTTGGAACAAAAACACTCTTGGATATCCCATCTGTCCGAATCTTTTCAAGATCCAAACCACTGTTTTGCAAAAGCTGAATAGAATCCTCAACATAGAGGTCTTTCTTGATATCAAAATCAGAAAAATTGAACTCGAACGTATAGCCGATGTTACCCTCATCATCCAAAAGAGTGATTCCAAGTTGAATGAGGTTGGTGCAGTCGACGTTGAACTTGAGATCATTGTAACGTTGATCAGCCGGTGTGTTTCTGGGCGTGTGACGAAGACAGCCCGGGAACTCGGTGTCGATGGATAGCACGTTGAATCGAATTAGAAGCATGTCGAGCAAACGGACGTTACAGTCAAAATTCTGACGCCAAACTTTAAGAAGCTTGCTTACTACGGCCATGGTGAAGGAAGCAGAGAAAGAAAATAATTGGGTATCTGGTGGCAGTAGAGTCCCATATTCTCAGATATTTATAGTGTTAGTTTCCGTTTACAATTCCTATGACAATGTGGTTTCTTTCCATTTACTATTTTTGAAATACATTTTTCCTAGTGACGTACGGGAATTGGCTATTGGTGGTTGTTGATAGTTAAAGAAGCAAATTTAATGATCAGATTTAAGGAATAGTAATATCATCAACTACTTGGCACATAAGTTCTTCGTTAATTATGAGTTCAAAAATTTGAGAAATCTTGAAACTTGAATTCTATACTGTGTGTATATCAACATTAGAGTTTAATCAAAAAATTCTTCAATAAAAAAGAATTCAAGAAGCAAAGAAGATAAAAAAAAAAAAAAAAAATAAGGTGCATATTTCTATCTTTTGAATATCTTTATGATCATTACCATATGCATAATAATAAAATCTTGGGAAATTATATATTTCCACATGTCGAATTAATAGAAATTATTATTTAAAGGAGGAGAAATTATCAAATTTCCACTCAATAATTAAGGATGGTAAAAAAGTCCGGACGGGCCGGCCCGTGAAGTAGAGGCTTGGCTCGGACCTAGCACATTAAGCCCGGATCCGACAAGACCCAGTCTTAAAAAAATATTATTTATATTATATTTATATAATAAATTATATATATATATATATATTTATATAATAAATTAAAAATATATTTAATTTTTTTATTAATAAAGACTGGGCTGGATAAAGCCCGACCGGAGCCTGGGCCTGAGTCGGGCTGGCCGACCCGACAGATGCTCGGGTTGGGCTTTTCCCGGGCCCGGACCAAAAAAATACTTACCGGACTCGGACCTGGCTTATCCTGGGCCGGCCCATTACCACCCTTATCAATAATTGATAAAAGTACACTTTTACCTAAAAACTTTGAAAGTGATCTAAAATCCACTCATTGTATCAAAAAATGTTTAATTTTCCACCATTCCATTAACGACGTCATTTAATTGTTAGGATTAAAAACCGCTAAAATCATCAATTTCATTTGAGCTTATTTTCTCTCCACTGTGTGGTCAAGGCTACTGTTTCGTATCCATGTAACATCGCTAAGGTTGACAATAGGGGGCGGAGATGGTCCGTTAGAAGGACTGGAAGTAGGTTGAATAAGTTTATTAATTGGAATTGCAGTATTGAGAGATAAGACTTGAATTTTTAGTTTACACACTACATATTAATGGATTTTTTTATTTTTTATTTTATTTTTTATATCCACGAAATCTAATATCTAAAACTATTCATAAACATTAATAATTTAATTTTCGGAAATGATCCATTTTCTTTGGGTAAAAAATATTATTCTCTCATTTAAAAATGACAAAATAGGCTTTTTAATAGTATAATAGTGTGAATGCTGGATTTCGCCCGAGGTCCACAATCATGAATTTGTAGGTTTAGGGCACTAGCGATCCTGCAAAACAAAGGTAGTGTGAGCGAGGAGTATACTGTTGGGGTTTCGGGAGATAGGCGCGGCGGAAGCACGGTTCGAGCGAAATCATAATTTTAAAACTTTTTCAAATTACCGAATAAATTATTCAATATCTAATATGAATAATTTATTCATATTTCACATAAAACTATTTATTCGATATCAAATAACGACATAAATATATATGAAACGTCGCGAAACTTTTACGAAATTTTTTTTTGCCGCAAAATGACCTAAAACACGTTTTTGACCGAACCGACCACCAAACACTTATGGGGACTGCCCATGTCAACCTCAATAGTGCTAGGGCAGTTCATGGGCTGCCCGAACAGTGATGAACTCACTGTTTGGACAGCTGTCACCGGTTGGCTCAAAAGTCACCGGTAACGCTGTTTTTCGCCGTTTTCGCTTATTTCAACTCCGAAACACTTTCCGGAAATTATTTCAACTCCCAAAACACATCCAATATATTGATAATATATTATTTTCATCACAAAATTTCAAGTTTACTCAGATCTGATCTAGAATCGAAATTTAAGATTTTTCATGCTTTAAATCCAATTTTTCAAGATTAAATCAATTAATCTCAACACCAATCAAATTCACCACACATGAACCACCCAAGAACAATTCTAGGCATTACAAGAATGGTCATAACACTCTAGAATAGCAACTCATCACCAAATGATCAATTTGGACAATAATTACAATAATTTCATCCAAATACACTTTACATATGCACTTCACTTCCAATTCCATCATCCAACATCAAAAGCCCCAATTTTAACAAGTGAAGATAACTCTAAAACTATTCTAGAAACACAAGAACAAGAAACAAAAATTCTAAGCTCAAAAGCATAAAGAAATACCTTTAATTCTCATTTTTCCTAAGTTTTTTCTTGTGTTTTTCTTCATTTCTTAACTTGAATCATCAAGCAACTTTTGAAACCCATTTCTAATGAAGCTCTCGGCAAAGTGAGAAAGAGTTGTGTAGAAAATAAATTTTTTTTCTTTTTAAATGAAGATACCGACTTTTAGGGGCAAAAAAGTCCAATTACCAATTTAATCTAATTAAATTAATATTAAACTTTTTGGTGGCCAATCAAATTCACACATTTACTTTAATAAAGTCATGCCATGTGAATCAATAACAATTAGACAAAATTCATAACATTTATGAAATTTTTTTATTAAATAATCATTTAAATATTTAACAATTAAATATCCAAATAATCAATTAATATAATTGTTATTATATATGTATTTTTATTTACAATAAATAACAAATACATATATTTATGGCTTGTGTCAAAATCTCATTTGACGAATAATTAATGTGTATATAATCGTATTACGTATCAAATACAAATACACAATAATTATGATTGACCAAAATTGCTCCAATGCATGTGTTTTCGTTTAACCGATTAAACAATATGAATTAACTCACTTAATTCGATGAAGTATTATGAATAATCCGTATTATTCATATCGCGTTGCCCAAGTGCTCAACGAATGCACTTCATATTGTAGGACTCTCTAAGTTTAGGTTTATTCGTCACGAAATCCAATTTTGTGTCCATAATTCACCCACTCATGAATTATGACGACCACATATAATCTCGCTAAACTATGCAAGCCAATGTCATTGCATACGTAAAATCACTCTGTCACATGATATCCATATTATACCTGAGGTATAGATAAAAATGTCAAACCCTTTCGGTATAATATAGTCGACTTTCAATTTACGATCTCTAAATAACACTCGAAATTAATTTCTGAAGTTATACCACGGGCATGTATTTACTAGATCGTAAACATGTGAGGATGCCTATGCCCTGTGTACAGGACTGACGGATCATGTCTTGATACGCACTGGATTTCATGAGCATCAGTCCACACCCAACGAACATGTGGATGTCTGATATAAATAGATCAATGACGTGACTGTCATCAAAGTGTAGAAGATAACTCATATATCCCATTGTGGTATCTCAAGTCGAATGACCACTATGCTCGCTCAACCGAGAAGATTCCTATTGACGTTGGTATACCATCTATTAGGAAATCTTCAGTGAGTCGTTTAGTGTTTATCAAATAAACATCTACACGCTATACGAGTCTCCCGAAACTCATGGTTCATTGGGAAAACCATCGGACCGAGTCACGATATACGACATTATTGGTCTCAACAGATTTTACTAATCGACCCGTGTTAATAAATCTTGAGCAAGAACATTTTTAAGGAAATACATCTTATAGTGCGCTTCCCAATGTCAATTTCAAACTACGTTGTAACTGCGCATTATATTGTAAATCTTAAGGTCTTTATCTAATATACACGTATCGCTAAATCAGATTTAGTTTCGATCTTAATCATAATCAGATATCTAATCGTAATTAGATCGAATAAGTGTATAAAAGACAATGGTGCTACCATTAAATTAGTAATATTATAGAAAATAGAATTGCTCGTATTCATGAATCAGACATAAATACGATCCGGATTGGCACTCCGAGCATCAACCCTAACATATACTACCCACCGATGTGGTGGGTGCCGAGGACACTCCGACGCCCAAATCAATAGTATGAAATAAGTTGTAAATAAGTAAAATGTGACAGCAAGGTTTATTATTAGACCTGACCGGCGGTTCGGTTCCGGTTCGGAACCGAACCGAACCGGCCGGTTTCTGGTTCCACACTTAAGTGGAACCGGAACCTAAAACCGAACCGGTTCGGTTCGGTTCCGTTTATTTTTTATTTTTAATTAATTAAAATTAAAAAATGAGAGGAATCAAAGCTTAAATAAAAAAAATTTATTAATTAAAAAAAATGAGATTAAATTTATAAATAAAACAAATTTATTACGTTGAAGAGCTTGAGCTTAAATTTTTAAAAATTTAAGTTGCCTACGTATCCTCCAAGGGTGAGAGGAATCAAAGCTCACGTAGTTCCATTACAAGTTTAAGACATATCCCCTTTGTAAATTATAATTTTACAATTATCAATCATCATTATCAGTTGATCCTTCGGCTCCGGTTCCGCTTGCACTTGTTGCAGAAGCATTATCGAACAAATCTTCAAAATCATCGGGGGCATCTTCTTGTTGTCTCAGATCAGCTCGAGTCCAATCATCCACACAAGCTGTTGCTTCTAGAGTGCTTGGATGTAATGAAGATCGCCTAGCTTCCAATATATTACCTCCCAAGCTGAAGGCTTGCTCAACCGCAACGGTGGAAATAAGTGCTGCCAAAATCTCTTTAGCAATAATAGAAAGATGTGCCATACAAGTTAATTTCGCAAATTCTTCTCTATTTTTTGCATCAGAATATTAAATAAATCTACACTACTCGTACCTCTACTAGATGATGCGTACCTGGCCATTTGAGTCTGCGTCGTATCAATGCCAAATTCAACCGGATGATGTTTCTCCATGTGCTTGATCATATTGCCGTATCCACCAGAAAATTTATAGATAACCTCACAATAGTTGCAAATTGCTCGTTGTGAACCATCTTCTAGGCGTTCCAAAGTAAAATGAATTTTGAAAATATCGGAGGATCGAGCCTTAACTTCTCTTCTCCGTGATTGTGCACTGACACTAGGGCCGCTCTCTTGGGTTGACATATTTGACATTATGTTCTCGGATGAGCTTGCCATTTTTTTTTGGAGAAATTAGGAAGAAAAATAAGAAAATTGAATAATTGCGATGCGAATGATAACAAATTAACAACTAAATAAATTGAGATTGAGAATAAGAATATAAGAGAATTGTATTGAAGTAAGATTGAGAATAAGAGAATTATAGAAAATGAGAGAGTTGAGAATTTGGTGTGATGAAATTATGAAAAATGAATCATATTTATAGAATTTTAGAATTTTTTTGATACCAAAAATGCCCCTAAATATAACCGTTTTATTACCGTTATTAGGGGTACATTAGTAATTTTTATTTTATATAATAAAAATATTTTTTTTTTGGCAGGGAGCCAAACAGCTCCCTGCATCCCCCAACGGCTAGTAGTCGTTGGGGGAATTAGGGTTCCTGTTGGAACCCTACGGTTCCAACAGGAACCCGACGGTTCCAACCGGAACCGTCCGGTTAGAACCGTCCGAACCGGTGGAACCGTAAGGTTCCACCGGACCGTACGGTTCCACCGGTTCGAGTTAGGGTGGAACCCCAACCGAACCGGTCCAATTCCGGTTCGGTTCCGGAATCGGAACTGGAACCGGTTGGAACCGGAACCTTCCAGTTCCAACCGGTTCGGTTCCTGTTCGGTTCTGGTTCCGAACCGCAACCGTGGCCGGGTCTATTATTATTACATTGACCTTCTTTGGGAGGCCGTGAAGGCAAGAGGTGGTGTTTCTAGGGTAAAGGGCTCTGAGAGTTCTAAGTTGGAGAACTCAAACTTGAATGAATCTGTTTTGAATTGTGTTGCTATTTTATAGGTAGAGAAATGTGACTTCATTAATTGACGTAAGTCCCACAACGTGCTAATGTATTGGATGAAATGTCTAGCATGTGGAAATATGCTTAGTGTTAGGAAAAAGAAAGAAGCAGTTGGTATATAAAAAGATGGGATTTCAGATGTTCAATCTCATAAATCACCACAATCTCAGCTTCGCTAATCTCACATACTATCCGAGCATTCACCTATAGAACTTCACAATGAAGTTTATATGTATATTGATAGAAGTTTTTATGCTACATTTACGCAGCAAAGGACAAGGATCACTGATTAAAGATGAGTTCCGCGATGGGTTACATAACATAGCTACAGCTACAACTACAGCTCACAATTAAATCCAATATACATGTGGAAGGGGAAACTCCGATCTAAGTGCTTTTAGTGCCATTCATATTCCACGTGTTAGATTGATTGGTGTTAGGGGCCCAACTCCTGACATGTAGAAAACTCAAAATGGAAAATGTACTGTAGGCACTGCATTTTTACATAAGGCCCGATGATGAGCCTCGTATGGAGGCATTACCCTTTAAGTTGCGGAAGTCGCGGGAAACAGACGTCGGAAGGGAAAATTCAAAAAATCAATACCTTGTCAGATTTCATTCGTTTGCTTAGCCTCGGGTTCGCTCGATTAATCTCTGTTTTAACTGTTAGACTCGGCCCCCGCAACCCAAACCAAGCCACACACCACCAACCCACACGCCCAAGCCCACCAAAGAGCCATCCCACACGCCCACAAGCCTCCAAACCCAATCCAAAATAATCAAAACATTAGACACATGTTAAAATCTAAATAAATCACCTTCATAATTTAAATAAATCACATGCCTAAATTAAATAAATCAAATCAAATCTCATAAATCCCTTTCCTAAACTAAAACAAATCACATTCCTAAATTGAATAGATCTTTTCCTTATAACACACTAATTAAAAGATACCTCCCATGATTGCATGATTTCTTTCCTTCCCATGCAAGGAAAACCTTATCCCACTCCTATAAAATGAGACATAAACCAAACCCTTAACCACCTAGCATCCTCACGGCACAAACACAAAAGGCTAGAGCTCATTCACGGCTAAAGAACAACAAAAAACCCTAGCCTTCATGATCTCTTCCTCTCTCTTTTCTTCTTTCCTCCACGTCACTCTCTCTCATCTCTCATTCGGCAACCTGAAGAAAACCCTAACTACATATGGTAACTCCCCACGGCAGAAACCAAAAAGAAACCCTTAATAGCTCTCTCCTCTCTCTAACCTCTATTAACACAAACATACATAACTTCACGGCTCACTCTTCTCACCAAACAAACACAAGACACCCAAGCAGTGGCGTGGTCAGCGCCCAGAAGCACACCAAAACAGCCACCTTCGCTTGCTGACCAAAAAAACCACAGCCCTCAACTGCCCTCAACCGACCAAACCGACAAAGCCAAGTCACACACACAATGCACTAACACACAGCCCACTTCCTCTTCATATTCGGCTGACACATACACACACATTTCCCTTACACATATCCACGACAGTTACATACTCATATGACACACACACAACGCACTAACACACAGCCCCACAAAGCCGAGCATAACACGCAACAAACAGCCTTTAACGCCAGCCTTCCCCCTCACCGATAAAATAACAACACCAAACACTGCCAAAGCCAAGTCACACAAGCCTCATGCATACGTGAAGCCAACCACGAACTGCCCCTTCACGGCCAAACAACAAACCTTCAAATTACCCACATGCAGCCTACGTAAGCCGACCATAAACCCGAAAACAAAGCAACCCTAAAATAGCCCTAAATACCGCACAAACAGCCACCAAAATAGCATGCCGACCGATCCCGAAACAGACACGCAAACAACAGCAAATTACGTCAAAAACAGTGAGAAAAGCGCTGATGAAACAGCGAAACAGTGAGCGAAACAGTGAACCAGAAAACCAGAAAATAGTGAAGCGTTAACCCTTCCGGCGACGTCCCAACGCACTCCCGAGAAGCGACTTAAAAGGTAAGACCTGAGGGCACCCTTTGTTGTATTTTATTTTGTCATCCTGGACACGGCATGCTTGGTTGGATGTGAAATACGCCCAACCGGGTATGCGAAGTCCTACATTGAAAACGACCAAATTCTTTGGTCACATATTTATTATTCTTCATTTATTTGATATTATTAGTCTTTTATTATCTTGCATTTAATTTATGTTTATTGTTACTTTATTATTCAGCATTTATTTTGCGTTATTTATCCTCCTTGTTATTTTGCATGTTTTGTCTCTTCGGTTATTTATAGTTATATGCATTATCGTATGTTTCATGTATGTCAACATTGGGTTAATGATTGCGTTTGTGTTAATGCTTGAGTGTTGCCTCTTGTGGTATATTAGATGGAAACCCAGACATAAATTCCGTAGCCGAATCCGAATGGACGGTAGTGCGGTCTGTACATGGGATACAACTCCATGTACCGCTTGAGGAAACGTTCACGCATGTGTTCATGGGATTGTGTGCTCGCTTTCGTTTCATTTACTTCTATGTGTGCCGACTTAGATATTAGTTAATCTTGCACGTGTATGTTGCGTAGACTTGGTTAGATTATTGCATAAATCCGTTCATTACAAGTGACATAAGTAAGAGACCATTCCGAACCCAACGGTTTGAGGTCTTCACTTGCGAGGGGTGAGTGCGGCCTTAAATCATTTCCCAGTTCACACTGGGTGGCGACTCCTTTATTCTCGGGTTTAGTCCACCGTGGGCTAATCCGTACTCCCGACCGGCCGTGAGCCTGGAACAGCGTCGCCGATTTCTGTGTCCTACAGATACAAAGAGTTGAAAGAATGACTATAATACAAGCACACTTAAATAAGTTACTACCATTTGTTAACATTACCAGATTATAACATTAAACAACTGAGATGCAATTCATTCAGATAGTAGCAAGGAAGCAAAGCAAACTTTTAAATCGTTGTAAGTACTAGTAGCTGAAAACCGCACAAAAATAGGGAAGAAAGATGATGCAATTCATTCAGGCCTTTTGGTCATTTTATAATTAATGTGTATTTGTATTTAATACTTGATTTTATTAAATACACATTAATTATTTGTCAAAATAAAACAATACCACTGCAATTACAGAACTTGATATCTCGAATGAATTATTACTTATTTTTGGCACAAGTGTCAACAAAGAGAAACATGAATTTGACAAAAATAAATATAGCCAGGTTGAGCATCTTCTTTTTCAACAATGACAAGGCACGTAGAAAGACTATCTTTCAAGAATGAAAGAACTCGGTGCAGCAAATCCAATTTACTTTCACAATGGGCTTAAAATTTGATAAAATTTTGTTACTGTCAACTAGTGGCATAGTTCTTGGTGTTCATAGTGAATTGAATATTCAAAAATTAAATATTTCAACAATAAAATTGGAAGGCCCTAGGTACAGAACAAGATCAAAGAAGGAAATCATCGAAATATGCACGGAGAGAGCTTTACACCATTTTCAAAATTAAGAAAAATTGTGTGCGGGAGGGGGAAAGATTACCTGAACTTGGATTAGCCCATCCTCTTGGTTAAGAATTTGAAGTGACAAAGTTCCTTGGACATCAAAGTTACTCATTCCACCATCTCGTTTCAGGCTCACATTTAGTTTCTCCTCAACAGTCAAAGTGATGGGATCAGTTAGTGGGGCAGCAGCAGCTGATTTGGACTGGCCTGCTATAGGCTTCACATCCTCAAGAATCACTTCACCTTCTGCTTTCAGGGATTCCAAGAATTGGTTGGTCCTTTGTGATTTTCCGAGCTGCATACCAAGACCTTTAGGAGAAGCAGTGGCAGATGAAGGTGCTCGGCCTGATAATGCAAGTATATACAAAGAAAAGAGAGCTTCTCAATTCTTAAACAATCTTCCAATTTAAGTCCTAAAAGAGATGTAAAAGACTGCTGTTCCAAAAGAGGCAATAAACAGATTTCTTAAATCCTTCATGAAATTTAACCAAGACAATGGGACAACCTTAGAAACTAATCAAAACATTCCTTTCTATATCAGAAAAATTATGTTAAATATACCTGAACAAACTTTGATTGCTTGAAAAAAAGAAAACGAAGACGAAAAAAAGAAAAAAGAATGGAATGCCATATTATCGTCTCCGACGGTAGTGGTTCCGGTTACTGTGGCGGCCCTTAGGGGGAGGTGGTGGGTGAACTTCTTTGATGTGATTTTCTCTATCCGGTTCAGTCTTGAAAATATCAGTTCAATATCTACACTGTAGTTTATGATGATAGTGTTCCTCTTGGTGTTGCTCGAAGTCGTCATCTTCAATTTCGCAATTACAGACATTGCACTTTTTCATTCGGAAGAATTGGTGATGGCTTTAAAGATTTGTATTTCTTGGTATATTGATACAAGATGAAGCTCACTATCTATATATAATAGCAAGTGAGCCAATGATGTAACTACTAATCTAACTAATTCTTGGAGGGAAATAACAGAGTCTGTGAACAGACATTGCACTTTTTCATTCGGAAGAATTGAGAAAGTGATGGCTTTAAAGATTTGTTTGGTAAGTGGGAAAATTTGCTGTGAAAGTTGAAGGAAAAGATTTGTATTTCTTGGTATATTGATACACGATGAAGCTCGTGACTTGTATATAATTGCAAGTCAAACAATGAGCCAATGATATAACTATACCTGCTAACTGATTCTTGGAGGGAAATAACAGAGTCTGTAGAAATAACTGATTCTTGAAGAAATGGTCCAGTCATGCTACTGTTTATTTTGTTTGGTATGAAAGGAATCGTTGGGTGTTAGATCAGAGCTCTTGTTCGGAAGTCCACGTTACTAATGAGATTTGTGAAGCCATCAGGTGTAGATTGGTTTGATTGAACGACTGTAGTATCTTCCCTGTTGAGATTATTTATTCATGGGGTCTGTAATGGGTGGTATGGGATCAAGCCCTTCTTGCAGTTTGTTTTGTGTTTGTTTTGCTTTGGGCGATGTGGGGCATTGAACGATGTAGGGCTTTGGGCGATATAAGTGTTGGTAGACGAAAAATCCCCCACCATGGGATGAGGTCGCCCTAGGACGAATGGAAGAAAGAAGAGAAGAAGGACGATGAGCCGAAGAGCGACGAAGAGCTTGGGGCGACCGGACCAATGGTTAGGGCGAAAACCCATGATGCGGTTACTTCTACGATCGTAGCAGTTGGACGATTTTCCCTCTATAACCAAGCAGTTGAGACACGCAGCTCAGCGGTTACAGACACGATCTTGTAGCTGCAGGGAGATATTGGAACCACCTAAAACGGTTGACAAGCTTCACTATAAAAGCCTACCTACATTAAGAGAAGAGCCCGATCAAATGAAGACTCAAATGAGCATATTTTTATTATTCATTTCTTAGATTGTAATCTTAAGACTATAACTTGTGTGCTTGCGCCCCTTGAAAGCTTATTCACTTAATCAAACACCCCTTACTGGGACATTGTCTCATGAGGTTTGAACCTTACACGCTATTCTTTCTTCAAGCATAAAAATTGCGCAAACAGTTTTTGGCGACCACAGTGGGAGAATTGGTGTAAAGAGTGGAGATGCCTCCGAAAAGAAACGCTCAAACTGGCTCAACTGCGGAGGAAGGAGGGCTGGAGCAAACCAACCAGCCCAACGTTCCAGCCATAGTGGGTCAATTCGAGGGTCTGGCAGAAACTAATCGGTACGAATCTATGAGGGAACTCGGCCCTAACGCGGTGCGCGCGTTGTTCGGTGAATTCACACAGGATGTTGTCGAACAGGTTAGGCTTCAAAATGCGCATGTCATAGATAAATTCGTATCAACTATCAATTCGCATTATGAAAACATGGCTAAACATCTAAGCTCGATGAATGAATTAATGGCCAAATGTGCAAACGGCGGGACAGCGCTGCCGTGGACTACGCCCCTTCCTGCAGCGAGCAGTCAAGAGGCTGGTCCTAGTAATGTTCCTCCACAGGGGACCAACATCCCTACGGTTCTCAGGGGAGGAATAAGTCCTGGAGGCAATGGCCCACAAGTAGGGCCGAATATACACCAAGGGACAAATATGACGCAAAACGAAGTGGTGTTGCTTGTCAACCGTTTTAGGCGGTTCCAATATCTCCCTGCAGCTACAAGATCGTGCCTGTAACCGCTGAGCTGCGTGTCTCAACTGCTTGGTTATGGAGGGAAAACCGTCCAACTGCTACGATCGTGGAAGTAACCGCATCATGGGTTTTCGCCCTAACCATTGGTCCGGTCGCCCCAAGCTCTTCGGCCTTCTTCTCTTTGTTCTTCCTAGGGCGACCTCATCCCATGGTGGGGGATTTTTCGTCTACCAACAATAAGGAAAAGGTCTCTGCGTGGTTCTTGATTTTGGCTTGCAATGAGCGATGTGGGACAATAGGCCATTGATAGTTGTCTTGATGTGGGAAAATGAGTGATGTTTGCGTGGGTGGATGTATGTTGTTTCCCAGGCGATGTGGGACTAAGGGAAGAAGTTTTTGCTTCCTCGGCTGGTGGTCTAAGCTTTGTTGGGCTGGATGATTATGGTCTGCTTTGTTAGGCTGGCTGATGCGCTGGATCAATGGGCTGATGTATGCTCAAAAGGCTTCTTGCATACACGGTTGTTTGTTTGTTTTATCGAAACCGAACGATTCGGAATCAAACAAACAATCGTGCATTTTGGGCCTAAACAAACAACCACACATATAAGCACAACCCCTTTCACGCAGCTCGGCAGACTTCACTCCAAGCCCACGCGAGCATACAAGCCGTGTATGCAAGAAGCCTTTTGAGCATACACCAGCCCATTGATCCAGCGCATCAGCCAGCCTAACAAAGCAGACCATAATCATCCAGCCCAACAAAGCTTAGACCACCAGCCGAGGAAGCAAAAACTTCTTCCCTTAGTCCCACATCGCCTGGGAAACAACATACATCCACCCACGCAAACATCGCTCATTTTCCCACATCAAAACAACTATCAATGGCCTATTGTCCCACATCGCTCATTGCAAGCCAAAGTCAAGAACCACGCAGAGACCTTTTCCTTATATCGCCCAAAGCCACACATCGCCCAATGCCCCACATCGCCCAAAGCAAAACAAACACAAAACAAACTGCAAGAAGGGCTTGATCCCATACCACCCATTACAGACCCCATGAAGAAATAATCTCAACATGGAAGCTACTCAGTCGTTCAACCAAACCAATCTACATCTGATGGCTTCACAAATCTCATTAGTAACGTGGACTTCCGAACAAAAGCTCTGATCAAACACCCCACGATTCCTTTCATACCAAACAAAATAAACAGTAGCATGACTGGACCATTTCTTCAAGAATCAGTTATTTCTACCGACTCTGTTATTTCCCTCCAAGAATCAGTTAGCAGGTATAGTTATATCATTGGCTCATTGTTTGACTTGCAATTATATACAAGTCATGAGCTTCATCGTGTATCAATATACCAAGAAATACAAATCTTTTCCTTTAACTTTCACATCAAATTTTCCCACTTACCAAACAAATCTTTAAAGCCATCATTTTCTCAATTCTTCCGAATGAAAAAGTGCACAGACTATGTTATTTCCCTCCAAGAATTAGTTAGAATAGTAGTTACATCATTGGATCACTTGCTATTATATATAGATAGTGAGCTTCATCTTGTATCAATATACCAAGAAATACAAATCTTTAAAGCCATCACCAATTCTTCCGAATGAAAAAGTGCAATGTCTGTAATTGCGAAATTGAAGATGACGACTTCGAGCAACACCAAGTGGAACACTATCATCATAAACTACGGTGTAGATATTGTACTGATATTTTCAAGACTGAACCAGATAGAGAAAATCACATCAAAGAAGTTCACCCACCACCTCCCCCTAAGGGCTGCCACAATAACCGAAACCACTACCGTCGGAGACGATAATATGGCATTCCATTCTTTTTTCTTTTTTTCGTCTTCGTTTTCTTTTTTTCAAGCAATCAAAGTTTGTTCATGTATATTTAACATAATTTTTCTGATATAGAAAGAAATGTTTTGATTAGTTTCTAAGCTTGTCCCATTGTCTTGGTTAAATTTCATGAATGATTTAAGAAATCTGTTTATTGCCTCTTTTGGAATAACAGTCTTTTACATCTCTTTTAGGACTTAAATTGGAAGATTGTTTAGGAATCAGACATAAATACGATCCGGATTGGCACCCTGAGCACAAACCCTAACATATAGAAGTTTAATTGGCAACAGATTTGCAATTTTAAGAGGTTGATCTTCTCGACTTTTGATTCTAGTGATTGCTTCGGAAGATATGACTTGGTGAAATGTTTATAGATACAAATACTGATTTTGTGGCACTTTTTTGTAATTATTGAATATTTCCTATTATTCAATTAGTTTCAAATGATGAATATGACAGTAATTTAATTGATAATATTTGGAATATGGTTTATTTTCCTTCAAGGATATGATACTTTTGTTATCCCTTGAATAGGATATTGACAGAATATACATCTATGGGTTGTTATGCCTATGTGTTACGGTTCTTAAAGTGGGAATATTTTGATTATGAGTTCAGGTCTAGGATATTTCCTTGTTAACAGGAAGATTTAGTAAAATTCACAATTTGAAATGTTATTCTTGTTTAATTGTTATGCGATGCAGTGAGATTATTCACTTATAATACTGCCGTGGTTCACAATTAGTTTCAAATGAATTTATTATTTTGTGCAGTGGTTCAATGGAATTTGTTGTGCCTCCTGCTGATTCATCATCTTTCTTCCCTATTTCTATGCGGTTTTCAGCTACTAGTACTTACAATGATTGAAAGGTTTGCTTTGCTTCCTTTGTTACTATCTGAATGAATTGCATCTCAGTTTTTTAATGTTATAATCTGGTAATGTTAACAAATGATAGTAACATATTTAAGTGTGCTTGTATTATAGCCATTCTTTCAACTCTTTGTACCTTTTCCATTTTGAGTTTTCTGCATGTCAGGAGTTGGGCCCCTAACACCAATCAATCTAACACGTTGAATATGAATGGCACTAAAAGCACTTAGATCGAGGTTTCCCCTTCCATATGTATATTGGATTTAATTGTGAGCCCTAGCTGTAGCTATAGCTATGGTATGTAACCCATCGCGAAACTCATCTTCAATCAGTGATCCTTGTCCTTTGCTGCGTAAATGTAGCATAAAAACTTCTATCAATATACATATAAACTTCATTGTGAAGTTCTATAGGTGAATGCTCACATAGTATATGAGATTAGCGAAGCTGAGATTGTGGTGATTTATGAGATTGAACATCCGAGCGTCTAATGTTATTTGAATCATATTTTATTCTTTTTGAGTGAGATTTCGTCCTCTTGTTGCATTATCTCTTCGGTTTCCCGGTTAACTTTGAAATATTATTGCAGGTTTTAAATGTCCTTCCTCTAAGAGGTGGAGCTCCTCCCAAATTTTCTCTGAGGACAGTTTTGATCACAGAAAAATTACCAAGTTGTGTAGCTGCTGGTTAAGCTGGCACCAGATATTGAGTTTCTTATTGGCATTTCTTAGATGATATTTTTCTATTGCATGAGAGTTTGCCCAATCAACAAATTTTTTTTCCAATCATTTTCATGTCTCATCCTATATAATACTAATTAAGCGACTCTACTTTTAAAAACTCTTATCAAAATGAATAAAATTAACTTAGTAAATAAGCATCTTTGAAACTGCTTACCGAATATAGTATTGGTAAAAATGAAAATTATGAAAGAAAGACACTGGTAGGTAGACCCGGCCGGCGGTTCGGTTTCGGTTCGGAACCGAACCGAACCGGCCGGTTTCCGGTTCCACACTTAAGTGGAACCGGAACCTTGAACGGTTCGGTTCCAAACCTTTTTTTTTTTTTTTAATTTTGAAAATTAATTCATTCATAATTCATACAATATAATATGTATTCATATATTAACATACATACTAGTTAAGCCAATTCCCTCAAAATATCGAATATGCATAATCACGTCAAAATCACATATTTGCTACACACATGTTCATATTCGTCATTTTAGCATTCAATCATACTTGCAAACATTGCCATTTATCGCTAATCCCATTCCCTAGGGTGTAGTGTCTACAACCCCCCATTCCCGGTTAAAGTTACTATTCACATTAAATATTTATATATATATATATCCAAATTATCAACTCTTCATCCACATCATTAATCAATCCGCCACTAACATGTATAACATATATATAGTCTCATGTATAACAGGTATACACTTCAATACAAAGAATTCCCAAATTCTAGGCTTTTTAACCAAATTAACATTTGCATAGTTTTGCCACTAGTTTTCAATTTCTTACTCTATGTCATTACTAAAGCATCCTAGCATGCTTCTATTCCATTATTAAGTTCAATTCCAGGTTTTACCTAAACCCTAGAAATCAATTCAAACAAACTCAAGATGATCACCACATAGAATACTTACCTGGAACTCCTAAGCATGTTAGGCATCATCCATTATCATCAAAGTTCAATACACCACACAAGTATAAATTTTGCCATGCTCCTTTAAGCATTAAACAAAATAAATTTATTAGCACAATACAACACTCAACATAACCATACACTAAAACCTCTTCTTATTTTTTTTAAACTTCATCACTTTACAAGGTTATCACATTATAAAAATCACATCGCATTCCGATTACTACTATATTACGCATCACTAATATTAATTCAAATTTGTCATTGGATATAAGCCTTTAATATACTAAAACCTTTCATAGATGTATTTACTGTAGAATTTGAAGAGGACAAGTTGAAGAAGAATATATTCTCTCTCATTATTTACAATGACATTTAGTAATATAAATACACAATGATTGGAATTTGAAATAGGAAAGAGATTAACTACTAGATAAAAGATATAATTACAAAGGATTCAAAAAAATATTCCTTGATTTTCTCCCTTCAATTATCTTGATTATGGAATCTTATCATGCCCCCGCAAGATGGACGGTCGTGGAGAGAGTCCGATCTTGGATTTGATGGAATTGAAAGGAGACCGAGCAAGCGGTTTGGTGAGGGCGTCCGCTAGTTGATCAGCTCCAGAGATGTGGGAGACCCGGAGTAGACCATTTTGAACTTGTTCTCGGATGAAGTGGTAGTCAAGCGCGACGTGTTTCATGCGTGAGTGAAAAACAGGATTGAAGCATAGATTGGTTGCCCCAACATTGTCACAGTAGATTACTGGTTGGAGAGAGAGAATGACACCAAGTTCAGTAAGGAGAGCACAAATCCATCTAAGTTCGGCAGCAGTGGAGGCAACTGATCGGTACTCGGCCTCAGTGGATGAACGTGCAACAGAGCGTTGTTTCTTGGAGCTCCAGGAAATGGGATTATGACCCAGATAAACTATGTAAGCACCAGTGGAGGTGAAGTCGTCCTTGTTGCCAGCCCAATCAGCGTCGGAAAAGGCATGGAGTGCGAGAGGGGAGTTCCGGCGGAGAAATATGCCATGGTCCAGAGTGCCACAGAGATATCGTAGTAGACGCTTTACTGCATGCCAATGGTCATCGGTCGGTTGATGCATAAACTGAGAAAGTTTGTTTACAGTATAAGCAATGTCTGGTCGAGTGAGGGAGAGATACTGGAGGCTCCCGACAATAGTTCTGTACTCGGTCGGATCAGGTAAGGGAGATCCAGATTGTAACGTGAGTGTCGGGTTTGTCGCCAGAGGAGTTGAGGCTGGCTTGGCGGTAATCATGTGGGTTCTGGTGAGCAGATCGGTAATGTACTTGCGTTGACTAAGGAAAAGATCATCGTTGTGGCTAATAACCTCCACCCCAAGGAAATAAGCAAGTTGGCCAAGGTCCTTGAGACAGAAGCGCTGATAGAGTTGTTCTATGAATCGGCGGACAGTTGTAACACATCATTTCCAGTTATGATGATGTCGTCGACATAGACTAAGAGATATAGTGTGGTTTGGGCGTTGGTGAAGATGAACAGTGAGGTGTCGGCCATTGAGTTGGTGAAGCCGGATTGTAGAAGAAATTGACGCAGTTCATGGTACCATGCTCGAGGAGCTTGTTTGAGGCCGTAGATGGCTTTGCGAAGTTTGCAGACGTGATTGGGGTGATCCCGATCAATGAAGCCCGAAGGTTGTGACATATAAACATCTTCAGTGAGAGTGCCTTGAAGAAAGGCATTGTTGATGTCAAGTTGTCGGAGAGACCATCCTTGACTAACCGCAAGACTGAGAACAATCCGAACTGTGGTCGGCTTGATGACTGGACTGAAGGTTTCATAATAATCCACGCCAGGTCGTTGATGGAATCCCTTGGCAACTAATCGAGCTTTGTACCTGTCAATAGAACCGTTAGCATGAAATTTGGTGCGAAAAATCCACACTTACAGCCGACCAGGTTCTGGTCGGGACAGGGTGGCACCAGTTCCCATGTCCCATTGCGAAGTAGTGCATTATATTCTTCCGACAAAGCTTGTCGCCACTTAGGGTCTTTGAGGGCTTGGGTAATGGTGGTCAGTTCGAGTGTAGGTTGCAGAAGCTGGGCGTGAAGGTTAAGTTTTTGAATTGGTTTGTTTAGGTTGTGCTTGGAACGTGTGACAATGACACGGGGTAAGTCGGATGGTTCATTCGGGTGGTCGGTTCGGTTCGGTCGGGTATGGATGTGGAGTTGAGAGTGCAAGAGGTCGTTTTTGTTTTGTGTGGTCGGTCTGGGATGCTGTAGTTGTGGGGTCATGTGTTCGGTTGGTTTTTGTGTGGTCGTGTTCTGGGTGTGCAAGTGGTCGGTTTGTTTTTGTGTGGTCGGTGTTGGGTTGTGGTCGGGAGTGATCAGGTGGAGTGTCGCTGGTTGTGCTTTTGGGGAGGGGTGATACCCGGTTGTGTGTATGATGTCGGTTTGTATGTGGATTATTGGTGAGGGGTGATTGACTTCTGTTCGTAGGGGGTCGGTCTAGGTTAGATTGATCGTCGAGTTGTGGTAACTGTGGAGTAGTTTGTGGTCGGTCAGATTGGCAAGTACTGATGATGCTCGAGATTGGTTATGCCCGATAGGACTTCTGTGGTCTGCTGATGCTTGTGATGGTTGACCTGTGGGAATTATGTGAGATGGAGGGTGAGGTTGGCTCGGGGCATTGATGGGTGTGGAATTCTGTCGGGGTGTAGAGTCGACATTCTGCAATGGTGGGTTCGGGACCGGTAAGGTCATGGAGCACCATTCAGAGATGGTGTAAGGAGTGGCCAGGGAAGGAGACAGAGGAGATGTGGCAAAGGGAAAAATTGACTCAACGAAGCGGACATGTCGGGAGGTGTAAAGACGATTTGTGGAAGGCTCGAGACAGAGATAAGCCCTCTGAGTGAGAGAATATCCTACGAAGACACAAGGAGAGGACCGAGACTCAAGTTTGTGAGTTGTGTATGGACGGAGCCAAGGGTAACAGAGACAGCCAAAGCTGCGAAGTTTCGAGTAGTTCGGCATATGACCGAAGAGTTTTTGATAGGGGGAGTGATGGTGTAAGGTCGGTGTGGGCATGCGATTTATAAGATATATTGCAGTGGAGAACGCAAAGGACCAATATGAGAGAGGCATGGAGGAGTGAGTAAGAAGAGAAAGACCTGTTTCGACGATATGTCGATGACGACGTTCAGAGTACCCATTGTGTTCAGGAGTGTGAGGAGGAGATGTGAGATGGGAGACCCCATGGATTGTTAGGAAGGAAGAGAGGGCTTGGTATTCCCCCCCATTGTCAGAGTAGAGTGATATGATGGGGCGATTGAAGAATTTTTCGACCAGTGCCTTGAAGCGCACAAAGACATCACGGGTGTCGGATTTTCGTTTTAGGGGATAGAGCCATATGTATTTGGTGAAATGGTCGATGAAGATTATGTAGTATTTGAAGTTGTCGAAGGAGTAGACCGGGGAGGTCCATAAATCTGTATATATAACTTCAAGAGGCGCAGAGGTAGTAAGAGTGGAGGTAGAGAATGGTAATTTGTGACTTTTATTGCATTGGCATGCATTACAATGATTATTTGAATAACAGGAATTAGAGACAGAGGAATTAAATGAAGACATGATGCGTTTGAAGATGGACGACGAGGGATGCCCGAGCCGATGATGCCACTCAGGTACAGTTGTTCTGACACTTGGAAAGGCGATTAGAGGGGACCGAGTGGGGGTGGTCGGCCACTCGTAGACACCATCCTTAGTTCGACCCTGCAACAGAACTGCCCCCGTGCGGAGATCCTTCACATGAAAACAAGAGGGTAAAAACTCAATTGAAGTGTTATTGGACTTGCAAAATTGAGAAATGGAGATGAGATTACGTTTCATATTGGGTAAGGTGAAAGAGTTAGTTAAAGTATTAAGAGAGGTAGAACCATGGTGGGAAATGGGCAGGGCAGTGCCGTCACCGATCATTATTTCATCTGTGCCGTCATAAGGATAGTGGAGGGCAAGGTTGTTCAGATCAGTAGTACATGATGTGAGGCTCCACTGTCGAGAAGCCAGTTTGGGTTGGATGAAGAGGTGGTGGTAGCATTTGCTTGATATTGCCAGGGACTGGGCGGGCGAGGGTTGGAGGAATTGGTCGACCTGGTTGGTGGTTGTGCTCCGGGGAAGTGTTGGCGGAAGAGAGGGCATTGGGAGACCACATGGCCTTGATTGCTGTACCATTGGCAACGACCAAGAAAAGGACGAGGAGGATGTCAGTCGGTTCTAGTGTTTCTGGGAAGTGGGTGGTTGGTGGTTGGTGTAAACCGACCGCTCTGGGCAGTGTTACTTGGATGTGGTCGGCTGTATGTCCGAACATTGGTGGGATGTGCGGATGCCGGGTGGGAAGGGGTGCTGGTCCTGTTGCGGAGAGATAACTCCTTGTTGATGAGTTTTTCATGGAGTTCATCAAAGAGAATAGTGGAATCACGGCCATTGACAGAGTCGATGATGGACTGATAGTTATCGTCAAGGCCGTCAAGTACTTTTTCAATTAGATCTTCATGGTCAAGAGGTTTACCAAGGGCGGCAAGTTGATCGGCTGTGGTTTTGATGAATTGCATGTATTCGGTAATGGATTTAGGGCCTTTGGTGATGTGTTTAAGATGATCTTTGAGTTGTTTGATGTGACCCCGAGATGGACGGGCATAGGTGTTGGCAAGTGTTTGCCAGGCTTCATAGGTGGTGGTGGATTGGGTGATAAGAGGGACTAGCGATGATGATAGGGTGCCGACCAGAGCTGCAAAGATCAGTTTGTCTTGGCGTAGCCAGGTATGATATTCGGGATTTGGAGAAGTGACATTATTGGTGGTGACGGTACGTTGTGGGGTTTGATGATTTTCATCAATGTGTTTTTGTAAATCGTAGCCGATGAGAATGACTTCAATTTGGGTTTTCCAGGAGAGATAATTTGTTGATGTGAGTTTGATTGAGTTGTGGATGGCAACTATGATCAAGGTTTTGTAGGTTCTTGGATGTTGGGGATGACATTTTGGGTACCGTCGGAGGCCATTGGAACGGAGGTTGTGGAAAAAAAAAAATTAGAGAAGGGATCTGGGCGCTGATACCATGTAGAATTTGAAGAGAACAAGTTGAAGAAGAATATATTCTCTCTCATTATTTACAATGACATTTAGTACTATAAATACACAATGATTGGAATTTGAAATAGGAAAGAGATTAACTACTAGATAAATAAAAGATATAATTACAAAGGATTCAAAAAAGATATTCCTTGATTTTCTCCCTTCAATTATCTTGATTATGGAATCTTATCATTTACATCATTATCTTGGTGAATATTTCCTTCATATACATTCTTTCAACCAACATAAACACATGTATGACTTCATACATTTTTATATATAATCCTTAACTCATGTAAAAAGAAAACTTATTAAGTACAAAACGCATCAGTTCCTTATTCATGCATTCATTACGGATTTAAATTACATTTTAACATAATTGACCATCACATCAAATACATACTTAGCTTCATTTTATTTAACAACCATTTCGTGTTATTTTTCATGCCAACTTAGAATTTTAACACACTATATTCCCAAAGTTCGACCATATCCAAAGTTTTACAACTATTATATTTTTCAACTTCAATCTAACCAACCACATGATAATATACCTCAAAACACATGATTCATTATTAATAACCCACTAAATCACAAAAAAATAACTCCCTACATATCTCACCATTTTCGACCAAGGCTACAACAAACACCTACCAAATTATTTCAACTCCAACAAACCATATTCATGCTAAATCACTTATCAACATAAGAATTATCATCTTTTATCAACACAAACAACAAAAACAACCCTCCCCCCATACATTGATAAATTCGGTCAGCCCTCAATGGAGGAAAAATTTGGGCATTCAACTCCTAATGCTACAATCCATGTTCATATTATCACCAAACAACCCTATACATGCTATAACTTCTATTGAATCAAAAATTCCCAATTTCTAGGGTTCATAGATTTTGAATTTGGAGAAGGATTTTCATGCTCAAAACTGAAAAAAAAAGAAGAGGAGAGTAGTAGAAGCTTACTGGCATGGGGAAATCAACTTAGAATCACCAAAATTTTCATCAAAATGGCATTGAAGGCTTGAAGAACATTGAGAGGATGGAGAAGCTCTCTCTCACGTTTTTGTCTCTAGGAAAGGAAGGAGAAATAGTGGCTTTTACTTTAAAAAATTGGCTGATTTTTTGTTGTTAAATGAGTGGCTAAGATTAAGCCACATGCCCAATTTTAATCAAATCCGTAACAGTGCAGATCATCCAGAAAAACACGCATTTTGGACTTAGTTTGGCTCCGAATTTGAAGCAATATTCAACGCGAAGTTTGTGCGTCTATGTCTTAGCTTCGAAACGGTATATTATTTGTTAAAATCGGAGTTAAAACGAAAAAGTTACGGCTATTTTACTAACAACTGTTCAAAATGGAAAATTTAGCGAAAAAGCGCTAAAACTTAAAAATTTATCCCGAGTCTTCGGTCGGGATTTCTAAGTCATGGAAATCATTTTTATATCATAAAATGAATATTAACATGCTTCGCATAATTATTTACTGTGCTGGGCAGGTTACACGCTACCAGTCTATTACAGTCTAAGCTACAACAAAGAGTTTATAGATTAAACAAATGAGGATATCCATCCATCATCTTGGATTCCAACTCCCAAGTAGCCACCTCAACACTATGGTGCTGCCACATGACCTTCAGAAGTGGAATCTCTCTGCTACGAAGGACGCTAACTTTACGATCTAAAATCTAAACTGACATCTCCTCATAGATCGTCTCCTCCTAAATGGGGACTGATTACGCTCAAAAATAACTTGCGGTTATCACAGTATAGCTGGGGTGTCGATTCCTCAGAGAGATGGTTACAAGAACTAATTTACTCAAACGAAAACGTTAACGGTAACTTAAATAAATAAAACGAAAAAATTGGTAATTAAAATAAAGATAAGTAAAACAATGAAAAGATAATAGAGGACAACATCAGAGAAAAACAGCAAAGCATCGGGAATCCCTCTTGCATCGAACTCATATATTTAGTTATTGATTCAATTTATTACACAATTGAGGGTTTCACATCCCAACCAACAATCGGAAAATATTCAATTCTACGCATATTCAAATTCTAAGGTAATTAATGATTATTTTCTCTATGTTAACATCACACAAAAGTCATCGTTACGAGTTATCCAACATCGACAATATACCCTCAGGCAATACTGCAGCAGAAGACCAACACAACACGCAAAACAACTTTACCAGTCACAATTGAATTCGCAAACCACACATAGAAGAAGTATGACTGGATCTATATGATATTTTACAAAACACAATTTCTGGGCTATAATTGTAAAATAATAAAGAACAATAACTAATAATTTTATTAAACGTTAAAAGGTACTTATGAAATCAAAAACATAAATAATAGAAATCAAACACAAGAAATCATCCATTGCTTTGGTTAGGAGATTAGTTCTCTATAAAAGAAATAAAGATAACCTGAGATTGAAGAGATATATCGTTCTGAATTATCACGGCTCCGTATCCCAGCTCCTACACTCTGATTTCTTCTCTTCTTACTGCCTCTCGGCAGCTCTCCGCTTCGTTTTCTCTCGGCAGCCCTCTGATTTTTGTATTTGCGCAGCGTGAGCTGCTTCACGCAGCTTCCCCCCTTGTAACGTGTGGAGTTCTGTAAATAATAAATAATTTGAAACTACTTTTGGTATTTTGGACCCACACACAAGTCTTCCTTTACACACGTGAAGCTCTCACTTTCTCATATCTTTCAATTTCGGCCCCACCTAACTTAGTCAAAGTTTGTGGCTTTTTGAAATTCTCACGTGTTCCACTTTCTTATTTCTTTATTCCTGGCCCCACATTAAATTCTACACACATTGTTTTATTATGAGGGCTTCCTCTCCCCGGTCACATTTTACTTTTTTATCTCCCTTATAATTTCTTATTTATCATATTCCTTTCATCAAAATTTCATTTTCAAATAAACTATATATATTCAATTTTTTATTTATTTATTGATATATACATATATATACCTATATAAATATAAAAAAAAAAAACATATATATTTTTTGATAATTTTTTTAAAGAAACAAAAAAAAGAAGAAGAGATGAGAAATGTGATCCCCTTCTCTGAAGAAAGGGAATCACCATTCTTCCTTTTTTTTCTTTTTTTTTTGTTCTTCTTCTCATTTTAATTTTTTTTTCAAAAATATATTTTATAATTTAATTTTATTTGGTTAAATTAAAAAAAATTAATACATAACTTTTAATAAAGAAAATATAAAATCAGAATCAGAATCAACACAACTTTTAATAAAATATTTTTAAAAAAAAGTAAAAGTAGATATGGCACCTGATTTACGAAATTACATAAGACAAATAACTTTTAATAAAGAAAATATAAAATCAGAATCAGAATCGGAATCGGAATCAGAATCAAAATCAAAATCAACACAACTTTAAATAAAAAAAAATATATTTTTTAAAAAGTTATGAAACTTTTTTTTCAGAATTAAAAAAAAATTAAGAATGGGGACGGTTCCCCTTAAAAGGGAACGATCATCCCCTGATCCCCCTTGGCCTGAACGATTCTTTCATTTTTTTTAAATTCCGAAAAAAAAAAAAATATATTGCTTAAATTATATTTTTTTTATACATAAATAGTATTAATTAAATTAAAATGAATCAAAAAAATAAATGAATAGATAACAAATCTGTAATATTTATTAACAAAAATAAAAAAATAAAAAAATAAAAAATAATTAATAAAATGACAAATAGAGTTATAACTAGTATATAATTATTTTTAAATTAATATATATAAATATATAAATTTTGTAATGTGTATAATATTTGTAACTTATCAAAAATTTAAAAAAAGTCATTGCAAATATTGATAAAGACTATTTAGTAAATTAGCAAGGAGACAATGAGAGGGGGTGTGTCAGGTTTGGCAAGGAGGGGATGATCGATTTTGCATTATTATTTCCAAAACAAGCTAGGGCCCACGTTTTCTTTTCTCTTTCATCAATTCACGCCAACTTCTTGCTTTCTTTTACAATTATTTTCCTTTTCAATTTCTACAAATAATAAATAGGAAATTTACTAAATTAGTTTAAATATTAAACATTTTCTAAATTAATTAAATAATAAAAATCATATAATAAAATATAAAATATATTACTAAATACTTGACAATAAACCCGACTAAGTGACGTTTCAAAGTGTATTTTCATGCACTTATCACAACCCTCAACCAGCTTATTGCTAGTCCCTAGCAATTCAAGCGCAAAAATAAAAACTAAATAAATAAATAAAATTATCTAAGCCACTTTCGTAGGGATCACAATTGCATTTAGCGTATATAACAAGCCTTTAAACTCATAGGTGTCCATATTGGATGAGTTATAGTCTCGTGAGAGCTTACATCGACGACACTCACAAACGTCATTCAAAACACACAATCATGCAAAAATAAAAATTAAATAGTCCCAATAGTTTCACATAATTTTTGTCCTCAAAGAATGCTTAGTAATGAAACCAAAGAATTTTCAAAGTACTCAATGCAACTCAAATCTAAGTCTTTGAATAAATCATCTAAGCCAGACTCACAGTGTGTGTGTAAAGGTTCATTCACAGCTTGATTCCTAGTTAAGCTAACTCAATGATTTCGTTTAAAAATTGGGATCGATTGGTCAAACCAACCTAGATATCCCAATTAAGCTCTGTAATTGCTTTTATGTGTTCAATATGGTATGATTTTTTTCTTTTCCTTTGTCTCTCTTTTCATTTCCTTTCTTTTTGCATTTTTTCCCAACACAGCTACCATTTAAGGTATCATTTCTCCTCATGGTGGTCCTAATACTCGCCCATGGGTAGCTTCACGCTTATCGGTTATATGTGATTTATTTCTTTTCTTCAGAGATTTTTTTTATTTTCAACCATACCATATGTCATAACACAAGCAAATCAAGATAGATATCTAAGCAAACAGTTATTCATCGACATGCAATTTCTTCAACTAGTCACATTGCTAACTACTCAGGCTTTCACTGTTAAAAACCTATAATTAAGTGTTTACGAGTCTAACATAGATAAATTACTCAAAGCATCAGATAAAAGTGCATTAAAAGACTTATCGTTTCTAAGATTTCACCCTAAAACAAACAATATCATTATTGGACTTATGCTTAACTATCAATGACTAAAAACAAACAAAATAAAATAATTTTTTTAAGGAATAAAATGTATTTATGACAGGTATTATCATATGCGCATGCATACACCCCCACACTTAAAAAACTTACATTGTCCTCAATGTAAGATAAATATAAAGAAAAAGGATTAAGGAACAACACTACCAGGCGCAAAGTTGATCAGGTTCCTGCTGGTGAGACTTTAGTTGTGTGGCTGTATAGGTTGTGCTAACTCCTGCATAAACACTCATGCAAATAGAAAAAATAAACATGTAGTCAGCACAAAATAAAATAAAAGTAAAGTAAATAAAATAGATAAAATAAAATAAAATAAATGCAGATGTAAGGGTTGCCTCCCCGCTAGCGCTAAGTTTAACGTCTTCAGCCAGACATAACCACTCAAGTTGTCATGATGGTTTCCACCTAGCGTACTGATGAAGGCATGAGAGAGAATGCTTGTCTAGCTGTGGCAGTTTATCCACTGATCCTCCCAGGTTTGGTGACTGAGATTTGAGACTGCACATATGGATAAATTTTCTCAATCTATTTTTTTAACCTCACAGGTATCATCTTCAAGTGAGCATTAACTCTCATTTTCCTCATTTTTTCGTTCTTTGGGACCAGTTTTAGCTCATGAGGATGTAAAGAAGGTGTTTCTGGCAGGACTGTTTCTAGCATGTATTAGTAATGACACTCTTCCTCACCCTGTGATTGTTTTTCAACATTTGGATCTGGAACTCTCACTATGGGCCTAAGTGCTTGTGGGAAAGGTACTATTGGTTGGAAATGTGGCACTGGTTCTTCCTGAGGGATACCTATACCACTATCTTTGGGGTCATCTATGATGTTGGACGTGTCCTGCGAGCCTACCTCCTTACCACTCATAGTGAATATATCATTAACACCATTTACATTGGCTGTTTCGTGATCAGCCCGTGCTACATGTTGGCCTTGCGGATTTGGTTGAGTCTGAGATGGGAATTTTTCTTGTTCGTGCACACTGAAGACATTAGTTAAATTAGAGATCTGACTTTTAATCTCTCTATTATCTTCAGCTACCTGAGCTATCAATAACTCAAACATTTGATTTATTTTACTCTGGGTTTCCACAAATGCTTTCTGGGCCTCTATAGTTGCTTTCTGAGCTTCTATGAATGCTTGCATAGTATCATATAAAGAATTCCTAGGAACGGTAGATGTGTGATACTGATGAGCACTATAACCTCTAGATGGTGTTTGACTCGGCTGATGGGACTCTTGCTTCCAACTAAGGTTGTGATGGTTTCTCCAACTAGGATTATAGGTGTATGAGTAAGATGTGTAAGGTTTTTGATACATCCATAATGCATGACAGTGTTCATCATAAATCCCTATCATCTCACCATATACCGCACATTCTTGGGATTTTAGCTGGGCGACTGAATGCATAGTCTTATTATCTCTGGCTTTTAAGGCTTCTATCTGTTTGGCCAAGAACTCAATTTGTGCATTAAGGCTATCATCTTCCCTAAAGTGTTGTAGGCTTCTGCTAGAAGAAGTGTGCGTCATATCAGTGTTGTCTAAGGCATTAGGTCCAGTCCAAGTGTGAGATTTCTTAGCTAGGTCATCTAAATACTCGAATGCCTTATCAGGATCCTTTCGGATGAATTCACCATTGCACATCATCTCAACTAATTGGCGCTCTCTAGAGGTTAGTCCATCATAAAAATAACTTACTATGCGCCAACTCTCATATCCATGATGAGGACAACTCGTTAACATCTCCTTATATCTCTCCTACGTTAGATAAAGGGTTTAATTGTCTCTTTGAGAGAAGGTGAAGATTTGTCTTTTCAGGGCATTCGTCTTATGGTGTGGGAAGTATTTGTTAGAAAATATCTGTGTTATCTCTCCCCATGATCCTATTGACCTAGGTCTTATAGAGTAAAACTAGCTTTTAGCTCTATCCTTAAGGGCAAAAGGGAAGAACTTAAGTCTAATTGTGTCAGTGGTTCCAAATCGGTCATGGAAGGTTGCTACTACCTCTTCAAACTCCCTAATGTGCACGTAAGGATTCTCACTCTCTAACCCGTGAAAAGTTGGAAGATATTGTATCATTCTAGGCCTAAAGTCTATGTGAGGTGCATTAGGGGGAAACATGATGCACGAAAGTGTAGCTGTGCGAGTGGGGTGGAGGTACTCTTCAAGAGTCCTCCTAGGTGGTCTCCCGTACTCACTCATGGTATGTCCGTTAGATCTAGATGGTGTAGCAAATAAGTTCTCAAATATATTATCTGGATCTGACTCTGAATCTTCCTGTCTTATTCTAGCAAATCTACCCAATTGATCCATAAATATAGACATGCCCTCCAACACAACTTAAAAAAGAAAAAGAAAAAGAAAATAAAATAAATAGAAAAAATGAAACTAAAAATTAAAGTCTACTAAAACTAAACTAAATTAAATAAATAAAATAAACAAAAAAATAAAACTAGAAATAAAAATAAAAAAAATCAATGAAAAGAAAAAAAAAATCTAAAAAAAATTAAAAGTTAAAATAAATAAATAAAATAAGTAAAATAAAAGATATGGAACGAAGTTACCGCTTTGTTGTTGACTAAGCAAACCTGCTCCTTTTGCTTGTAAACCGTCTCCCCGGTAACGGAGCTAAATTTTGATTACGCCCAAAAATAACTTGCGGTTATCGCAGTATAGCCGGGGTGTCGATTCCTCAGAGAGATGGTTACATGAACTAATTTACTCAAACAAAAATATTAACGGCAACTTAAATAAATAGAACGATAAAATTGGTAATTAAAATAAAATAAATAAAACAATGAAAAGATAATAGAGGATAAAGGCAGAGAAAAGCAGCAAAACATCGGGAATCCCTCTTGCATCGAACTCCTATATTTAGTTATTGATTCCTTTTATTACACAATTGAGGGTTTCACATCCCAAACCAACAATCGGAAAAATTCAATTCTACGCATATTCAAATTCTAAGGTAATTGTGGACACGGGCCACAGAGGTGTGCGACGCTGTCCGGGCTCGCGGCTCGGTCGGGAGTACGGAGTAGCCCGCTGGGGACTAAACCAGAGAAATAAAATGGAGTCGCCACCCAGTGTGAACTGAGAAATGATTTAAGGCCACACTCACCCCTCGCAAGGGAAGACCTCAAACTGTTGGGTTCAGAATGGTCCCTTACTTATGCCAATTGTAATGAAAATATTTATGCAATAGTATAACCAAGTCTTATGTAACACATGCAAGATAATGTAATCAACACACAAGATTGCACACCCATAATCGTAAATAAAAAAATGAAGGCAAAATGCACAATTCATAAACGTATTAAACGATGAATCGCAATAATGTAACTAATAACAACTATAAATGTATTAATAATAAAAGCGAGCACACAACCTCATGAGCATATCAAATAAATACGAAAATATAAATAATTAATAACGGTAAAAGCGTCAATAATGAAATGGTATGGTTAATTATGTAATGTGAAAGAAATGACTTAAATAAGCAAACATGCATGAAATATTAGGAAAAGAAGTCAATCCATTGCATGCATGTTTGTGGTGCGTTTGATAACGCGTTCGAACGGTAAACATAATGCATGCGTTCGAGTAGCGTCTGAGAACGCGTTCGAACGGTAAACAGAATGCATGTGTTCGAGTAGCGTTTGATAACGCGTTCGAACGAGATTACCAAAGTGGTATCTAAAATGACACGGAAACATGTATGAATGTTGCTCAAACAGTACATGGAGTTGTATCCCAAGTACAGACCGCACTACCATCCATTCGGATTCGGCTACGAAATTTATGTTCGGGTTTCCATCCGATATACCGTTAGAAGCAAACACTCAAATATAAACATGGCACAAATGCGAAAATGAAAAGATGTAAAACAACAACCAAAACAAAGATGGATAGCAAAGTCAATAGGGGAAGTGCGCGACAAAATATTGTGGTAAATGTAGATTTTTAGGCATTTTCTCCCTCAAATAGAGGTCCTTTAAACCAACGTAATTAGCCCATGTGCATCAAGGAACAATGCATAATTAAATAAAAGGGATGCGACAAAGACCGACATCTATATAGGATCTCGTATGCCCGATTGAACGTATGTCACATTCAATCGAGCATACCTCATCCGGCGCAGCAAAAATATCATGGTAAAGGTAGCCTTTAGGCTTTTATCCCTCAAACGGAGGACCTTTAATCTGACGTGATTATCCCATGCACATCGAGCAACAATGCATGAACAAACAAAGAAATAATATGCGAAAAGTAAATAACGGGCTAAAAAAGGGCGCGGCAAAATATTGTGGTAAAAGGTAGTCTTTTAGGATTTTTCTCCCTCAAATAGAGGACCTTTAAACCAACGTAATTAGCCAATGCGCATCAAGTAGCAATATATGAATGAACACATAAATAATATGGGACTTCGTATGCCCGATTGAACGTATCTCACGTTCAATCAAAGGTACTTCGTCCGGCGCGGCAGAACATCGTGGTAAATGTAGTCTTTAGGCATTTCCCTCGAATAGAGGACTTTTACCCCCACATGATTAGCCCATGCGTATCAAGATTAACAATGCATAAACAAAGAAACAATACATAGAAAATAAATAGCGGAACAATAAACATAGATTTAAATCACAAAATGAAACACGTGCTTGAAAGTTTATCAAGCGGTACGTGGAGCAGTATCCCAAGTACAAACCGCAATATCGTCCATTCAGATTCGACTACGGAATTTACGTCTGGGTTTCCATCCGATATACCGCAAGAAATAGCACCGACCATTTAACATAATGTCATCATTAACCCAATGTATGCATGAAATGCATGTGATGAAATAACAATACATAATGAAAGCGATAAATAATAAACTAAGTGTGAAACATTAAAGGAAGATAAATGACTGAAAATAAATTCGGAATAATAAAGCAATGATAAACGTAAATAAAATACGAAATAATAAAAGACTAATAGTACGAAGTAAATGTGCGATAAATAAATACAGAATAATAAAAATATGTGTCCAAAAATTTGGTCGTTTTTTGATATAGGACCTCGCACACCCGGTTGGACATATTTCATGTCCAACTGAGCGTGCCGTGCCCAAAACTACAAAATAAAATACAATAAAGGGTGCCCTCAGGTCTTACCTTTTAAGTCGCTTCTCGGAAGTGCGTTGGGACGTCGCCGGAAGGGTTAACGCTTCACTATTTTCTGGTTTTCTGGTTCTATATTTTCCTTCACTGTTTCACTATTTTTGCTGCCGTTTGTGTGTCTGTTTCGGTTGCTGCTTCGGGGTTATTCTCGGTGTTAAAGGCTACTATTTTGGACTGTTTTTGGGGATTATCTGGACTGGTTTTTGGACTGTTTTGCTCGCTATTTTTGGGTGATTCACGGTCAAGATTTCAGGGTATTGACGTGATTTGTGAGTTGTTGTTAAATGGGGTGCTAATTGGGTTCTTTTGTTGATTTTTTTATTGGTTATTGGTCTGCTTGTGGCTCGGCTTGGTGAATTTGGATCAGTGCTTTGTTGTTTGATATTTAGGGTTTGTCGAGAGTGGTGAGAGCATGTGGCGTGAGGGGCTGCTAGCTTATTGAAGATTTTGCCGAGAGTTGCTTTATTTGGTTGATGGTAGTTGGTGAGCGGGCTGGTTTGTCGGCAGTTTTAGGTTGGTGATGGTTATTATTCTCGGTTTATTGGCTTTGAGTGTGTGTCTTGTGGCTTCAGATGAGGGCTGTGTGCGTTTTAGGTTGGTGAGGGTTGCTGTTCTCGGTTTATTGGCTTTGAGTGTGGTTCACGTTGGTGAGTGGAAGGCTGAATAGTTAGCTTCTTGTTTGGTGGCCCATGCAGGTTAGTGGGGTAATGGTTTGTGGCTTCGTGAGTGGAGGGGAGAAGGGCGTGAGGCTGATTAGAGATTAAAGAGTAGCCGTGAATGACTTGGCTATTTGTTGGTTTATCCAAGCTGATGGCTTGGGGTTATTTTCTTTGTGTGAGTTGTTTGTTATAGAGAGAGAGATAGATCAGCGAGAGAGAAGGCCAAGGCCGAGAGCTTCAGGGTTTATTCATTTATTTATTATTTTTTGTGAGGTTACCGTGAGTTGTGAGGAGTGAGAGCCAATGTGAGAGAGTGCATGGGCTTTGAGAGAGAGAAGATGGTGGCGTTTAAGGTTTATTTTTACTTTTGTTTGATTGTGATGAAGGGCTGCCGAGTGGTTGTGGGAAAAAGGAAGGGATCCTTATGGTTGGTTATGTTATGTTTTTTTTTATAGTGATGAGCTAGGGTTAGGGATGTGCTTGCTAGAGTTTCTAAGTATGGGAATAAATCATGCAAAAGAGATGTATTTCATTAAGTTTATTAAGGGAAATAAATTATATAATTTTGGTAGGGATATCTTTAATTTGTGAGGTGATTTGATTTAATTTAGGAATAGTATTATTTTGATTTTAATTGGATTTGATTTAATTTGTGACATGTGTTTTAAATGTTTTTAATTATTTTTGGATTGGGCTTGGACGAAATGGGCTTTGGATTGGTTGCGAGGGTTTTGGGCTGAAGCTAAAATTTTAAAACATAGATTGATTGAGCGAACCTGAGGCCGATTAGCGAGTTAAATTTGTTGATGTATTTATTTTTAAATTTTTTTCCTTCCGACGTCCGTTTCCCGCGACTTCCGTAACTGATCGGGTAGTGCCTCGCCCCCACTTTGATGGGACTTGTGCAGTGTGTGACAGTGACAATCCTATCAAAGTCATGCATGTATTTTTTACTTACTTGGGTTGTCGTCTATCGTACTTACCTGCTGCTTTGCGAGATGCTTCGAACTGAGTTGATGTAAGATAATGGTTCATTTCCGAATCGTTACTAATGTGAGATGATGGTTCATTTCCGAACCGTTACTGATGTGAGGTGGTTCATTTTTGACCCGTTACTGAGTTGAGATTGTGGTCCATTTTCGAACCGTTCCTGACGAGAGATGGTCCATTTTCGAACCGTTACTTGATAGATGGTTCATTTCCGAATCGTTACTGATGTGGGGTGGTGGTCCACGAACTGTTACTGATGAGAGATAGTCTATTTCCAAACCGTTACTTGATATGTTTTTCAAATTACGAACCGTTACTGATGAGAGATGGTTCATTTCAGAACCGTTACTTGCTGAGATGGTGGTCCATTTCCGAACCGTTATTGATGAGAGATGGTCCATTTCCGAACCGTTACTTGTTGAGATGATGGTCCATTTCCGAACCGTTACTTGATAGGTGGTTCATTTCCGAACCCTTACTGATGAGAGATGGTTCATTTTTGAACCGTTACTTGATTCGCTCGTGTTTGTCGCTTTTTCCTTTTTTCTTCGAAACCTGCGAACATAAAAACATAAATTGTATGTATATGATGTGTATGCATGTATGTATGGATGTATTTCCTATTCCGATGGGTTAGGCCTTCCTTGTGCTCCTTGGTGCCATTTGCCTACAAAAGTCTTCGGTCGCCTCCTAGGCCTGCTTACGATTTCCTTTTGTCAATTCTACTCTGGTGATTACTCAGTTTTCTTTTGGTCCCATGACTCAAGATCTCGTCATGTCCTTGATACGCAAGGTGGTAGACTGGTCGCCCCCAGACTTGGCTTAGCTTTCTACTTTCTACTATTTGCACTAGGTCAAGGTGGACTACATGATGCGGCATTCCATATCATCATACTATATTACATGCTACGAAATAGTCTCAATAGTTATACATATTATCGTCCTCAAAGGAGGACCAGTGTCGAAACCGAAGAACCTTCAAAGTACTCGATGTAACTCAAATCCGACTGTTTGAATGAATGATCTAAACCAGACTCAAAGTGTGTGTGTGCTAACGTTCTTCTATAGCTTGATCATTGGGTAAGCCAACTCAATGATTTGTTTCAAAAAATGAGATCAAGGGGTCAAACCAACCTAGATGTCTTGATCGTGCTCTATAATTACTTCTCCGTACTCAATGTGATATGATTTTATTTTCATTTTCTTTCGTCTTTTTTTACACACCTACCCTTTAAGGTAGCATTTCTCCTTATGGTAGTCCTAATACTCGCCCATGGGTAGCTTCACGCTTATCTGTTATAAGTGGTTTATATTTTCTTCTTTAGAGACTTTTCTTTTCTTTCCAACCATACCACATATTGTAACACAAGTAAGTCAAGATGGACATCTAAGCGAACGGTTATTCATCAATCCGCACTCTCTTCAACTAGTCACATTGCCTTCTACTCAGGCTTTCACCGCTAAGATCCTATAATTAAGTGCTCGTGAGTCTAACCTAGATCAACTACTCAAAATATCGGATGAGAGTACCTCTCGCACTTATCGTTTCTAAGGTTCCAACCTAGGGCAAATAATTTCATCATCAGAATAATGCTTTACTATTGAGGAAAAAACTCGAACAAGTAGGCAAAATCAATGTCTTTATTATTAAAAATGTTGGATTGTAATCAAATAAACCAGAGAAAACATCTTCATCATCTGCAGCATTGTCTTCTTCCTCAACCTATGGTTCTTCACTGCTGCCATCCCCTATCCCCATACAAGAAGCTTGGTGGTTGAGAGTTTGGAGGATAAAGCTTTCAGATAGGCCAAAGTTGATCATGTAAGTGGGTGGTAGAACATAGTGATAGTTAGGTTTCTGTGTGTGTTGGGTTGTTCTTTTTCTGGATCGGGTATTTTATGGGGGTCAATAAGGTTTTGGATCTCATGCCTAAGGCGGGTGCAGTTGTTTAGGGGTTTTATGGGCTAAATCCGGTAACGCAGCGGAAACGGTGGAAAATCAAATTTTCCGATTTCAAAACTTTTTCTCGGATAAATTAAATAAACATATTTATTTCATTACCCAATAATAAAATTATGAAATAAAATTCAATAAATCAAATTTATGTGAATTTACCGAATTGCCCTTACACTTGGCATTTGGTTCATTTTAGTCCGAAATTGTTCAAATCAATTTTGGATATTTCTAAATCATTTCTAAGATGAACTTAACATGTCCTAAATGTCAAAACAGCAAAAGCAACAAAAAACCCAAAATTTTTGCCCTTGGCCGAGAGCCCCTCCAAGGTGGCCTAATGTGCATTTTGCACTTCCATGCTTCAAAATACATCAAGATGAAATCCAATCAACATAAGATTTCATATGTATTATATAAACATACAAATACACAACATAAATGAAAAGCCCCAAATTTGGATGAGGTCTTAAACCCTAACTTTTCAATTTCTTCAAATTGGACAAATTAGACCAAATTGGTTAAATCAATTACTTTAATCATGTTTCTTCCATCCAATTAAAGTCTCAACACAATGAAATAACTATATATCAAATCTAGGTCATTTAAGAGTGGGTTAACAACTCTAGATTAGCAATAAAGTTCTAAAACCATGAAAAGAATGCTTATAACTACACTAGTTACAAACTTCCAACATCATACATGCATTACACCTTCATCAAACTTTTATCCATCAAAAGTACAGAGAATAAAGAATAGAAAAACTTAAGAACATCACAAGATGTTGCCAAGAACAAGAGGAACAATTTTGTCTCTAATAGCAAGTTGGAAATACTTACTTAAATCCAAGCTTTCTTTGATTTTTCCTTTCTTTTCTCTCTACCTTCTTTGTTTTGTTTTGTTTTAATGGTGTTTTGATAAAAAGTGTATTAGGTTATCTTACCAAATGAAATTAAAACAATATATACTTGCCTACTTTTGGCCTTAACCAAAACAAGAAATATTAATTTCATTTCATTTGAATTTCATTAAGCCAACTTGTTAAAATATCCAAAAACACTTTAAAGATATTTTTTAACAAAGTCAACAAAGGCAACTTAGCCATTAAAACAAATATCTAAATCATAAGATATTTATATTTTAATTAATTTAATCATTTAACAATTAATTAATTAAATACAAATATATTAAATATTTGTATTATATTTACATTAAATATTAATACATATATACATTTATGATATTAGTCAAATATCTCAATTTGACTATTAATTAATATGTATTTAAATTAATCAATTATTAAATGTAAATACACAAAAATTAAGGAAATGACTATCGGGTCCCTAAACATGTATTTTGCGTTTAACCTTTAAACGACTTTATAAATAATCAATATTATTTATAAATGTTGCTATAGTGCTCTACGAGTATATTTCATTATTGAGACTCTCTAGATTTAGGCATATCCGTCATGAAATCCAATTTCGTGTCCATAATTTATCCACCATAAATTATGACGATTACAGATAAACTCGCTGAATCATACAGGTCGAGGTCATGCCAAATGTATAATTCCTGTGTCACAGGTATCCGGATATATCCCAGAGATATAGATGTAAACATCAAATCTCTATGGGGATTATCCAGTCGACTATTCTATTAGTAATCTCAAAAAGAATGTTTAAAACTGGCTTCTAAACTGTACCACGGGCACATGGTTTTATCTGATTGCTAATCATATGGACTACATATGCTCTGATACACAGAACTGACAGATCCTATCTTGATACGCACAGGACACCCTGAGGATCTATCTACACCCAACGAACAGGCAAAGGTCTGATCTTAATAGATCGGTGATGTGACTGCCATCTAAGTGTAGAAGATGTCTCATGTGCCCACAGTGGCATCTCAAGTCTAAGAATCACAAGTGCTACTCAACCCGACAATATTCTTATTGACGTTGGTGTACCATCCATTAAGAATCTTCGGTGAGTCGTTCAGTGTTTATCCGCTATAAACACCTACACGTCTATACTAGTCTCCAAGACTTATGGTTCATTGAGAAACCATTGGAATCATATATTCCAGTATACGACATGTACCGGTTTCAAAGGGTTTTCTATACTGACCAAGTAGTCTAAACCTTGACCAGGAACTGTCTGAGAATGACAACGTCATGATACAACTCAATGTCAGGTGCGACGCTTTTGCAACTATACCATGACTAGTCATTCTAAGGTCATTACGTCTTTACCATATTAAAAGATACATATATTATAGAAACTGCATATATTATTCAAAATAATAATGTTTTACAGAAGTATTCATAAAGAAATACAACCGGGAATTGGCGCTGTGAGCACCAACCCCAACAGTTGTCAGTTTCGTGGCCTTTCCTTTGATAGAAGTGAAAATATAGGCTTAGGTCGAGGTTGGGTGGCACATGGTTTGGGAGTGGTTTAGGCTCTAAGGGTTCTAGGAGTCCTTGCATCTTCAGCTTTCAAACACCTTTGAAAGAGGCTTACCAAGGTTGGAGAATCGCCTATTTTTGACGACATCGAGCAGTAGCAGGCTTGGTCTCAGAAGGGCCCCCCTATAGTCATTCTATTCTGGCCATAAAACTTCATATTCTCAGATTTTTCCTCCTCAATATCCATAACAGTCTCCCTCAACTGTCAAAAATCGCCAATCATAGAGGTCATCATCCTCATCTTGTTATTAATTTGAGGGCTTAGCACCCTTGATGATCATCTTATCTGAGGGCCGAGTCTGCATCTTCAAAAGCTGGCTCCACCAGCGGTCTACATAATCCTTGAAGCTTTCCTCCGGATTTTGCTTGGTATTTTCCAAGTCGCGAAGCGACAAGTCGATCTCTAAATCTGTGACATACTGATTCAGAAAGGCCTCCGTCAATGCCCTCCAATCATCATTGACCTTCCTCTCAAGGTTATGATACCACACCACGGGTGCCCCCTCAAGCGACATCCCGAACATCTTCTAAACCTGACGCTTCGACAGACCCACCAAACTCATCACATAAACATACTGTCGAAGATAAACCCTCGGATCCCCATTCCCGTTGAACTTGGCTATGTCGGGCATCTTGAACTGAAAAGGCAACTGCTCCTCAAAAGTCATCGCCTCGTAGTCTAGCAAGTCTGCATGCTTACCCCTCATCTTGCAGGTAACTGACTCTACCTGATCCCTGAGTTTCTGTAACTCGGCCTGAGACCCGACTACCCTTCCCGCGGAATACTCAGCCATATCATCATCAAAAATAGGGATCTCATCACTCATCCTGTTCGGAGGCTCTTCACGCCAGACATTCTCAGAGCTTCCCGCCCCTCCTGCACGGGGCACTCCCGTATTGGCCATAGCGACGGTCAAAGCTTGCAACTGCTCGGTAATCTTAGTGAAATTAGTCTCCAACTGATCCAAGAGATAACCCTCGTTCATGTTCGCTAACGGTCTTTTGACGAGTCTTCCTTCCTCTCTAACCTAATGGAAATCTATGGCGGCTTTTAAAACTATGAGTTAGCATGGTACATGTATGCGTGCGATGCATAAAATATATAAAACGCGTGAGGTAATCAAACAGAATATATCATTCTGACCTTATTTCTCCCATACTCGTGGTAAGCCTATTTTTGGTTATAGATGCGGCTTATTCTATGCACCGATGCAAGGTATACAAAATCGCTCTCTCTTATGCTACGGGGTGAACCTTTGTCGATTCTGTCCCTTTCCATCGATTAAAGACAAAGACCACCCATTTACAACATGGACTAAGCCTATTATGGGATCATGCCATTGTCTAGAAATGACGAATTGGGCTTTCGGCAACCGTGGTCATTGGGATGGATTTAGAAGTGTCCAAAAGTATAAAAATATGTCGTAACAAGGCGTATCCTTTCTGGATGAAAGCCAGTGCAGATATCGAACTCATGCTTCTAGCATATTTGGATCATGTTTGGACTTTCTAAACCATCAAGGTTTTCATACAAGTTGGCCCATTATCATTTCAAAGCATTCAATCATATTATTACGAGGTGTAAACTTGTCCCAGTTGAAAAAGGCCCAACAGGTTTACACTTTTGCAATAACGTGGTTAAACAACTTCAAATGATAGGGGGCCCAAACACAAAGTGGCCCATCGACATTTTAGAAGTTTTTGGCCCAATTGTCATAAGACACAAACTCGTCCCAGTTTAAATGGCCTAATAAGTTCACATCTCATGACAAGAAGTCCAACTGAATCCAAATGATGATGGTCCCAAACACAAGCATAAAAGGGTGGCTTTTATAGGTCATACAACTATGGTTCACATGTGAGTTTATAGGAGTATAGATAAAGGCTCCCGCTGGTGAAGGATTGCCCACAACTAGGTCTCCCCACTCAAGGGTTCGAGCGACCAAGTGAGTGCACATTTTTTATACCTTAAGGTACGTGCCAACAAGTGATGGTACCACATAACGATCCGCCGCTTCGAGCGAAAATGACTTCATGATACATGAATAACTGTCACATGGATTCCTCCATTGAAAATTCCAAGAGGGAGGGTGGACCGAACTCTCTTAAATACCCTTACCTCTTCGGCTTTTATCGCCTTGGTGACATGAATAAACAATTGATCCTTCAAATTAATCCATCACTTTAAATATACTCCAAGGTAAGCTTCGAGTAAATGATTATATAGATGTCTTCACAGCTTTTCCTTTTGGCTATAAAAGGTAGTGAGTGAAGGAAGACACCAAATCATTATCTAACTCTAATAATATATTTGGTTAAATCAACTTTAGACAAGGTTAACTAAAGAAAAAATCACAAACATTACAAGATATTATTTCGGGGCCGATTCTCTATCGCCATTGGAGTCGCCAAACTATGGACATGGGCCACAAAGGTGTGTGACGCTGTCCGGGCTCGCGGCCCGATCGGGAGTACGGAATAGCCCACGAGGGACTAAACCGGAGAAATAAAATGGAGTCGCCACCCAGTGTGAACTGGGAATTGATTTAAGGCCGCACTCACCCTCGCAAGGGAAGACCTCAAACCGTTGGGTTCGGAATGGTCCCTTACTTATGCCAATTGTAATGAAAAGATTTATGCAATAGTATAACCAAGTCTTATGTAACACATGCAAGATAATGTAATCAACACACAAGATTGCACACCCATAATCGTAAATAAAAAATGAAGGCAAAATGCACAATTCATAAACGTATTAAACGATGAAGCGCAATAGTGTAACTAATAACAACTATAAAGGTATTAATAATAAAAGCGAGCACACAATCTCATGAGCATATCAAATAAATAAATACGAAAATACAAATAATTAATAACGGTAAAAGCGTCAATAATGAAATGGTATGGTTAATTATGTAATGCGAAAGAAATGACTTAAATGACTTAAATAAGCAAACATGCACGAAATATGAGGAAAAAAGTCTATCCACTGCATGCACGTTCGTGGTGCGTTTGATAACGCGTTCGAACGATAAACAGAATGTATGCGTTCGAGTAGCGTTTGAGAACGCGTTTGAGAACGCGTTCGAGCGGTAAACAGAATGCATGTGTTCGAGTAGCGTTTGATAACGCATTCGAACGAGATTACCAAAGTGGTATTTAAAATGACACGGAAACATGTATGAATGTTGCTCAAGCTGTACGTGGAGTTGTATCTCAAGTACAGACCGCACTACCATCCATTCGGATTCGGCTACAGAATTTATGTCTGGGTTTCCATCCGATATACCGTTAGAAGCAAACACTCAAACATAAACATGACATGAATGCGAAAATGAAAAGATGTAAAACAACAACCAAAACAAAGATGGATAGCAAAGTCAATAGAGGAAGGGCGCGGCAAAATATAATGGTAAAGGTAGCCTTTTAGGCTTTTTCTCCCTCAAATAGAGGACCTTTAAACCAACGTAATTAGCCCATGCGCATCAAGCAACAATGCATAATTAAATAAAAGGGATGCGACTAAAGATGACATCTATATAGGATATCGTATACCCGATTGAACGTATTTCACATTCAATCAACATACCTCATCCGGCGCCGCAAAACATCGTGGTAAAGGTAGCCTTTAGGGTTTTATCCCTCAAACGGAGAACCTTTAATCCGACGTGATTAGCTCATGCGCATCAAGCAACAATGCATGAAAAAAACAAAGAAATAATATGCAAAAAGTAAATAACGGAGTAAAAAAGGGCGCGATAAAATATTGTGATAAAAGGTAGCCTTTTAGGCTTTTTCTCCCTCAAATAATGACCTTTAAACTAACGTAATTAGCCCATGCGCATCAAGCAAGAATGTATGAGTGAACACATAAATAATATGAGACTTCGTATGCCCGATTGAACGTATCTAACGTTCAATCAAACGTACTGTAGGCATTGCATTTTCGCATGTGAAACCCGATGATGAGTCTCAGTTGGAGGCACTACCTTTTTAGCTAAGGATATTGCTGGAAACGGAGGTCGGAAGGGGAAATTCAGAATAAGTACGTCATCAGATTCATTTCGCAAGTTCACTGTCTTCGTTAGTGCTGCGTTCGTTACTTCGTTTGAACGTCAGACAGATTGCGGACGTTCGTGTAGCGTTCGAATGGGCGTTCGAACGGCGTCAGTATTTCTGGTTTTGCTGCTAGCCTCGCACCCCAGCCCAATTAGCCCCCCAAAGCCCATAAAACACATCCCAATTAATAAAACACATTTAAAACACATGGGAAATTAAATTAAATATTAAGGTAAATATTAATAATGTATTGAATTAAATAAAATTTTAAACCATTTACCAATTAAATAAAACATAATATAATCATACCTAATTAAGACAATCAAATATATTAACTTCCTAACTAAACAAATCACATACTAAATTTAAAAGATGACATGCCTAATTAAAATAAATTATAACAAATTAAAGATATTGTATTCATAATCTAAACCAAATTTGTCCCCCCTCAATCTTTGACTTTCCTTGCTCAACACAAAATCAAATCCCTTCCTTGTGAGACAAGGAGTAGCCCTAACCTTTCTCTATATAAACAACCCCTAACCAAGACATGCACTCCTCTAGCTCATACACAAGACTTACACGAAAATCACAACACCAAGAACCCTAGCCACTCACGGCAATAGCAAGAAGCACAAACAAAAACTCTTCTTTTCATCTCTCCTTCTTTGGCCGAGAATACCACTATCATCCATCCCCTCCATTGCCGAATTTTAACAGCCATTACAACCACCAATACAGCCCCTAACCACCACTGAAAACCACCTCCATAAACTCCCCACACATCACCGAAAATACACCCCCAAAATAACAGCCAAATCCTCTTAAAATAGTCCCTAAAATCCTCAAAACAGTAACATAAAAACTGCATTCATAATCCTTAAAACAATCACACAAGACTACACTAAAAACCCACAAAAGACACTTGGAACAGTCCATTGAAGCGTCAAAACAAGTGACCTGAACAGTGAGCAGCAAAACAGAGGCCGAACAACAGCAGAACGGAGACCGAACAGCAAGCAAAACAGCAAAACAGTGAGCTAGGACGCTAAACCAGTGAACCGGAGAAGTTGAGGAGCCTTACCCTTCCGACGTCCGTGAAACGCAAGCCTGAAAGTTGGCAAAAAGGTTAGACCTGAGGGTATTTTCCACACTCGTTTTCTGTTTTATTTGTATTATTTATTGAGTATTGCTTGCATGATTGTTATGTTGAAATGCATGTTGTGGCCCTTGAGTAGATAAATATGTATGAATTATGAGATGTTGTATGTTGTGGCTTTGGAATAAAATGAAAGATGTGTCAACTCTCACGGTATATCGGATGGAAACCCGGACATAAATTTCATAGCCGATTCTGAATGGACGGTAGTATGATCTGTACTCGGGATACAACTCCACGTACCGCTTGAGTAAACGGCACCCTCTTTTGTGTTGTGTTGCTTTGATTTATTTATTTTTCGTCACTTGAACTCTGCATGTTGCTTATTTATGCATGATCCAATCGAGCGCATGGGCTTAGTAAGTGCGATGAAAGGTCCCCTATTTGAAGGGGTTAAAATCCTTTACCACGATGCTTTGCCGCGCCGGTTGATGTGTGTTCGGTTGAATGCAAGATACGGTCAATCGGGCATACTAAGTTTGGTATTATTGTTTCTTTATTCTTTGTATGCATGATCCAATCGAGCGCATGGGCTTAGTAAGTGCAATGAAAGATCCCCTATGGGGAGGGGTTAAAGCCCTTTACCACGATGTTTTGCCGCGCCGATTGATGTGTGTTTGGTTGAATGCAAGATACGTTCAATCAGACATATTGAGCTTGACATTATTGTCTTTATTCTTTGTGTTGCATGCATCAGGCCTGATTCCGTTCGAACACGTTCTCGAACGCTACACGAACGCGAACCTTCTGTTTACCGTTCAAACGCGTTCTCGAACGCTACGCGAACGCACACGCACTTTCTTAGTCTTATCACACATCAGGTCTGGTTTCGTTCGAACGCGTTCTCGAACGCTATACGAACGCGAACCTTCTGTTTACCGTTCGAACGCGTTCTCGAACGCTACGCGAACGCGCACGCACTTTCTTAGTCTTATCATGCATCAGGTCTGGTTCCGTTCGAACGCATTCTCGAACGCTATATGAACCCGAACCTTCTGTTTACTGTTCGAACGCATTTTCAAACGCTAGGCGAACGCGCACCCATTGAAATGAGTCCCTTTTCATCAGATTTCATGCATAGTTTTCCTAGTAGCTATTTCTACGTATGATGAACATGATAGCCCCTCTGTATTACGCAAGATTGTGTTGGTGTCATTCATCTGTATTCCCCACATGTATGAGTACAATGTGTTTAATATATTACAATTCATATACCTATGTCATGATAACATTTGAGTATTATTTCTTGTGGTATATCGGATGGAAACCCAGAGATAAATTCTGTAGCCGATTCCGAATGGACGGTAGTACGGTCTGTACTTGGGATATAATTCCACGTACCACTTGGGAAGGTGCTCACATGTGTGCTTGTGTGGTTAGTATGTGTGCTTGTGTTTTCTTGAATATAATATGCCAATGAAGTTGTATGTTCGTCGCTACTTTGATGTACTTTCAAGCATGCAATCTTAGATGTGAAATATATGTAAATTTAGGTGTAAGTTTTATTTTGTACATGTGAATTTAGAAGAATGATACTCTTGGAAATAAGTGTTACTTAAGCCTGATTAAATTATTACATAAATCCTTTCATTACAAGTGGCATAAGTAAGGGACCATTTCGAACCCAACGGTTTGAGGTCTTCCCTTGCGAGGGGTGAGTGCGGCCTTAAATCTCATTTTCCCGGTTCACACCGGGTGGCGACTCCATTATTCTCCGGTTTAGTCCCCCGTGGCTACTCCGTACTCCCGACCGAGCCGCGAGCCCGGGACAGCATGCGTCGCCCAGTTCCTGTGTTCCCACACGTACTTCGTCCAGTGCGCAGAACATCATGGTAAATGTAGCCTTTAGGTATTTCCCTCGAATAGAGGACATTTACTGTTGAAATGTATGCCCTAGAGCTACATGTGATGTAAACGGTTTCATGTGTTTTGAAATAAAACGATGCATTATTCATTTATTTAATTGTTTGTTTAATTTTAGCATATAATATATCATCTGAAATACCCTAGATTACTTATGTTCCTTCAGACTTAGTGTATGAGTGTCATACACAAGAGGATTTAAGTCTGAAGTTAGTAATCTTAAATAGTGCAGAGAGAGCAAACAAAGCGGGTAACTTGTTTGTGGTTTATCTATAGCTGCAGTCCATTCTATATTTATATGACAATCTTGATCCGGATCGTCCATGTAGAGACATGAGAATAGAGGCACCTTATATGATGCGATCATATAGGACTGGACCCAGATGGAAATGACATTCTTATAATATCCGTTAAACTAAGAAAGTCATTTCGATCTACTAGATGGTCATATATAGATTGATCTTAATCTTGAGTGTACTACGAACTACTGCATGGCAGGCTATGTCCTATGATTTACAAAGGTGAGGTTGGTGTAGTAGTCCCGACCAATAGCTACGTACTTTGGGGACACAGTTTGTTTTGTAGCTGGGAACGTTTTACATAGACATGGAGTTCACTCCTTCTTGCGAGAAGTAGATGAGTATCTTTCTTAAGGGTTGATTCGGTACTTGAACGATTTGAGCGCTCAAGTCTTTCTATTACAAATAGAAAGATTAAAATTCATAATAGTTATGAATAAATCGTTCATTAGAGAATCAATGGTACTTAAGGTAAAAATAATTAGAGGGGTATAATGGACATTATGACCCGGCTCTAATTACGAGATACTCGTGAAGGGTCAATTCATATTTAATGACTATATCGATGGACAAACCGACTTGGTTCGGCTTAATATATCATCTCATGGGCGGCACGAGAGTGCAACTTCGAGTTTTTAGTGGAATAACCTAGAGTTAATAATTCGGATATTTAATTAAGAGATTAATTAATGTTCGAGATTATTGGAGCGCGTAACCGTAGGTCCATTTGGTCCCCGTGCTAGCTCGATTTACTATAGCGGATTTAGTATAATTGGATAGTCCAATTATATACTCACAAAGGTATGTATATTAGTAATATGATTAATAATATTAATTGTCACACTTGAAACTTTATATTAATGTTAATATATAGTTTTATGAAATATAAGATATTTGAACACATGTTAATTAATTATATTAGATATAATTAAATGAAAGGTTAATTTTGTAATTTCCAAATTTTGGGTTTTGGAAATTCTTGGATTTAATTTGGAAGTTACAAATTGTTAAATGACATTTAATCCTTTTATTTTGTAACATCTTTTCTATTATGGAAAGTAAATTTTAATTTTGCAATTTTTTTTTATTCCTTTACACGCGTGGCCAAATTTTGGAGGAAAAGAAAAGGGAAGAGTTTTGTTTCTTTTGGCAATTAAATCTATCTCTCATTTGGATGTTACATTAACCTTTTTGAAAGGTAATGACGTATTTAATTTTTGTAACATCTTTTTATTATGGCAATTAAATATTAGATGTTACAAAATTAAATCCAAATTATAGCCTTGGCCGATTTTCCCTAATGGGGAAGAGATTGGTTGTTGTTGTGTTTGGAAACAATTGACCTAAGTATATAAAGAAAATTTGATTTTTCTTTTTGGCTCTCTCTCATTCTAAAAATCAGCCTCATCTTCTTCCTCATTCTCTCTCAATAGTTGAGAAAAGAAAAATAAGAAAATATACTTAAGTGTTTGATGAATCTCTAAATCGTTTAGGGATTTGTTTGTGAGTGTAGCCCCACAATACTTTCCGTTGGTTACGAGTCATAGCATGGAATACTTTCTGTGATAAACAAATCATCTTCTTCCTCATTCTCATAGGTCACAGCAGTGAGGTTTGGTATTACCTCATTGCCGCACCTTGTTTGGTTCATTCGGGCTCGTTTTGTTTGTTTTAATTCGGGTTTTTGGGAAACACCTTAGGGAATATTTTTGGGGCTGAGTTGTGACTGTTTTTGAGTGAATAAATTAAACTAAAACATCCTTGCAGTTCATGCAAATTAGGGGCTGATTTGTGTGCAGTTTCGTTGTGTAACGGGTCCAAAACAGTCCGTTATTTCATGCAGTTCGGGGACTGTTGGGGACTGTTTCGGGGCTGAAATCTTGTCCGAAACAGAAGCAAATTTCAGTATACCCACTGGTTGCATTCGGCTAAAGGAAGGGGAAAGCTGAAAAAATTTTCAAGTCCGATCCGTGTGCCTAAGTCACTTCCGCTGCGTGAGGAAAGCGTTTCCTACAATTGACATCATCAGAGCCATGTTGAAATGTGTTTTAACCCTTCTCTTTTTCATTTAAAGTTTCTGTTTTTAATATATTTATATGAGTTATAAAATGATATGCATGTTTAGATGAGTGGGCACATTGTGATATTCATATGATGAATGTTTTATTATTTCATGTGATGAATGGATTTTGCATTGGTCGTAAATTTTTCCGGCTCTTATTTTTAGTTGGTTTTATTTTTGGATGTAAGGCCATAAGGCCATTGTTTACATTTGTTGTAATTTTATTTTTCAATGTAAATTTCAATATTTATAATTTGGAGCACCGAAGTCTCAAAATGAGCCAACACCACTTTGGAGCGGGATTTGAAGACCAAGGGATGCCTTGGTGAATCTTATGTACTAATTAGATTAGTATAGGAAAAATAAGAGCCCGGTCAATGCAAAATAATTTTTATGTTATATGTATGTTATTTCGAATTGTTTGAATAACATGTCATATAGCTTAGGGTGCCCACTTATGCATTTTACATGCCATAACATGTCATAGATGCATTATCATTATAGACATAAAATATGATTCTATGTAATTTAAGTGTTTAATTTAGAATATAATATGCATGGAAATCAATTAATTAGATTTATGGTTTAAAAATTTGAATTCTAATATATATATATATATATTGGGCTTAATTGGTGCATAATAATTCCATTGGTATATAGGATGGAAACCTGGACATAAATTCCATAGCCGATTTCGAATGGACGGTAATATGGTATGCACTCGGGATACAATTCCACGTACCATTGGATTTTATAACGCACTAAGATTTATTAAAATGTTTAATTAAAATTTCGACCTTTTAGAATTCCATAAATTTTAAACTTATTAGTGTATAGTATTTTAAGAGTTAAAATATGATAGGTCACTAATACTGCTCATATTAAATTAGTTTAATAGAGTAAAATAATTAGTAGAGAAACTAGACATTGGTGAGACACATTTTAAGAGTTAAAATTGTTAGGTCACTATGATGAACTAGTGTAAATAAAATTATGTTTTAGCCGCCATAATTTATCCACACTAGTTAAAATAAAATATTAGATATTTTATAGATAGAAACCTTAATTTTAAAATAGTGAGTGGGAGAGAGATATACGACAGTGTATCCCGCGATCTCCGTTGTTAGTCCAAAAATGTGAGATTCAAAAGGCTCCTCGAGACAGCTTTATTTTCGTCCCCCTACGGATGGTGTCCATTTTGGGTCAATATCAGGTTTGGGTTCCAGAGGATAGGGATTCTAGATGTATCTTGTGAACTGACCTACCCTACGGCGACACTTCACTCGTTAAGTCCAAGAATCCCGAAACGGCGGGTTACACTCACAAAGGAATAATTAACTGTTAATAAATTCTTTGATCAAATAAAAATGTAGTTGTTTAATATAGGAATAAGAGTTATTCCCGCATATATTGAATTGACTGAGATTGTCTCGATCTATCATGCGAGTACTTGACCTACCCTACAACGACACTTACTTGTGGGATGATAGATTTCCGTGGCATGAACGTTAAGTGGAAAAGTAACATGAACATTATCCTGGTCTGTGAAGACCTAAAGTTTGTCCTGACGGAGGAACGTCCTCCCGAGCCGGCCAGAAATGATGTCCAAGATGTGCACGATACCTACCAGAAATGAGTCGCAGCAAATGAGAAAGCCCGCTTCTACTTGCTAGCAGGGATGTCTAAGGTTCTTGCTGCAAAGCATGAACCTATGGCTCTAGCATCTTAAATGATGAAGTCATTGCAGAGCATGTTTGGGCAGCCTTCGGAGCGTCAACGCCTATGAGGCCATGGTCTCACCGATGACTGTTAGGATGAAGGATGAGACATCAGTCCGAGAGCACGTCTTGAGGATGATGACCTATCTCAACACTGCTGAAACCATGGAGCTCGTATTGACGAGCGTAGCCAGATGACCATGATTATGGAAACTCTTCCGAAGAGTTTCCTGCAGTTTAAAAGCAACTATGTTATGAACAAGTTGACTTTTACTTTGACCCAATTGCTTAATGAGATCACCCATTACGAGTCCATGCTTGTGGATCCTCGTAAGTCCAGTGCAAAGGTAAAAATTGCCGAGTCTTCTAAATCTGCAAAGATGAAGAAGAAAGCACTGGGAAGGCTAAAGGAAAGCCCATGAAGAAGAAGAACAAGAAAGGCTCAAAGGATGCCAAGCCCAAAGGAAAATGTTTCCACTGCAACAAGAATGGACATTGGAAAATGAACTGTCCTAAATACCTTGCTGAGCTGAAGGAGAAAAAGGAAACATGTAAATATGATTTACTCGTTATTGAATCTCTATTAGTGGAGGATGATAAATCCGCTTGGATTGTTGATTCTGGAGCCACTAACCATGTTTGTTCTTCTTTGCAGCTACTTGATTCATGGAGGGACTTTGCTGAAGGTGACTACACCATGAGGGTCGGGATAGGGGATGCAGTTTCAGCAAGAGCAGTGAGAGTCTCTAGTTTAAATTTTATTAATAATAGTTATTTAAATTTGAACAATGTGTTATTCATTCATGGTTTTCACAGAATTGATTTATGTTTCTAAACTTCTTGGATGATGGTTGTTCAGTTTCTTTTAATAGCAATTTGGTTATTGTTGGTAGAAATGGATTAACTATATGCACAGGAAGCTCAAAAAATAACTTGTATGTGTTAAGACCGTTAACACATAGGTCACTGCTCAACGCTGAAATATTTAAGGTTGAGAAACCTAAAACTAAACGGCCAAAGATTTCTCACGATGACACATATCTATGGCATCTTAGACTTGGTCACATCAACCTTGACCGGATAAATAGATTGATAAAGAACAGAGCCTTAAACCAGTTAAAGCTCGGGACTTTACCAGTTTGTGAATCCTGTTTAGAAGGAAAAATGACCAAGAGACCTTTTACTAGAAAAGGTTTAAGAGCCACTCAACCACTTGAGCTAATACATTCGGACGTTTACGGACCGATGAATGTAAGAGCCCGAGGTGGTTATGAATACTTCATCACATTCATTGACGATTATTCAAGCTATTGGTATGTCTACCTAATGCATCACAAATCAGATGTCTTTGAAAAGTTCAAAGAGTATCGTGTTGAGGTTGAGGACCAATTAGGTAAGACAATCAAAACTCTACGATCAGATCGTGGAGAGGAATACCTCGACAGAGATTTCGAGGAATTCTTAGTTGAGCATGGGATATTATCCCAGCTCACAGCGCCTAGAACACCACAACAAAATGGTGTTGCAGAGAGGAGAAATCGGACCCTACTAGACATGATGAGATCTATGTTTAGTTATAGCTCACTACCTAGTTCATTCTGGGGATATGCACTACAAATCGCAATGCATATCCTTAATGTATTTCCATCTAAGTCTGTTCCTAAGACTCCCTTAGAGTTGTGGAATGGTCGTAAAACTAGTTTACGATATTTCCGCATATGGAGGATGTCCAACACATGTGCTGAAGAATAAGACTACAAAGTTGGAGCCACGTTCTCAGGTGTGCCTATTTGTAGGCTATCCTAAGGAGACTAGGGGTGGATTCTTCTATAGTCCTGATGATAACAAAATGTTTGTATCGACAAATGCTACGTTTCTAGAGGAGGACTATATGGGGAGTTCAAACCTCGAAGTAAAGTGTTACTCGAGGAGTTACTTGCTGGTTCGACCAGCACGCCATCATCAACGAAAGTTGACAAATACATAGCACCTTCGACATCTGATAGTCAGATGCAAGCTGTCAGAATGATCTACCGCCTAGACGCAGTGGGAGGGTTGTTCGACAACATGATCGTTACCTAGGGGTTGGAGAGGCACAAGTTGTCGCATCCAGCGATGGTATAGATGATCCATTGACCTACAGTAGTGCAATGGATGATTCTGACAAAGAGGAATGGCTCAAAGCCATGAACCTAGAGATAGAGTCCATGTACTCCAACTCGGTCTGGGAACTTGTAGACTAACCTGATGGGGTGAAACCCATAGGTTGCAAGTGGATCTACAAGAGGAAGAGGGGATCAGATGGGAAGGTACAGACCTTCAAGGCTAGACTAGTGGCCAATGGTTATACCTAGAAAGAGGGAGTTGACTATGAGGAAACTTTCTCGCCGGTAGCCATGCTTAAATCCATCCGCACTCTTCTATCCATTGCCGCATATTATGACTATGAAATTTGGCAAATGGATGTCAAGACTGCATTCTTGAATGTCAATCTTGATGAAAATATCTATATGATACAACCAGAGGGGTTCATCGCCCAAGGTCAAAAGCAAAAGGTTTGCAAGCTGCAAAGGTCCATTTATGGACTCAAGCAGGCATCTCGATCTTGGAATATAAGATTTGATACAACGATCAAGTCTTATGATTTTGAGCAAAATGTTGATGAGCCTTGTGTATACAAGCGCGTCAGTGACGGGAATGTGGTTTTTCTTGTTTTATATACGTCGATGATATTTTACTCATTGGGAAGATGTAAAGATATTATCAGACGTGAAAACCAGGCTAGCTAACCAATTCCAAATGAAAGATTTGGGATAGGTCAGTTATGTTCTTGGGATTCAGATACTTCGGGATCGCAAGAAACGACTGTTAGCTATGTCTCAAGCATCCTATATCGACAAAATCCTTGTGCGATTTGGGATGCAGAATTCCAAGAAAGGCAATCTGCTTTATCGATATGGAATTCATTTGTCAAAGGAACAGTCTCATAAGACACCTCAAGATGTTGAGGAAATGAGACATATCACATACACCTCAGCAGTTGGTAGTCTCATGTATGCTATGTTATGCACGAGACCGGACATCTGTTTTGCAGTGGGAGTAGTCAGTAGGTTTCAATCAAACCCAGGATTGGATCACTGGGTGGCTGTGAAACACATTCTCAAGTATCTTAAGAGAACGAGAAATTATATGCTTGTGTAATCCGGTGAGGATATGATCCTAAGGGGATATACAGACTCTGATTTTCAGACAGATGTAGATTCTAGGAAATCTTGTAATATCCCAGATTTTCGGGACTGTTCTGGAAGATTCCCGGACTGACGTTATAGTCTCGGGAACATGATGATAATGAAGAATAAGTGTTTAAGTGATGGAATATGGGTTGAAATAATATATTATGAATATTCGTCGCGTTGGAAAACGCGTGGGACCAAGGGTCAGTTACACGGTTTTTATTATACGCGTAAAGTTTGCGAATTTGGTCACAGAATTTGAAAACGAACTCCGATCGAGTTGATTCTTGAATCATCGGACTCATTTTTCCGAGACGAACAACTTTCGTGTTGATCACTTTTTGAAAATCGCACCGGAAGGGCTTCAAAATCACTGATTTCCGAATTTACCCTTATAAGTGGGGGAATTTTAGTAAATTCTGGAATGAGATATTTTGTATTTTTATTAGTATTATTATTATTATTATTATTATTTCTATTATCTTAAGGAAACAAAAAAAAGAGGGGTTTCACGCGTGGAGAGAGAAGGGGAAGATGGGTTGCGCCGGCGGCCAGCCGGCAACTTCCGGCCGGCGCACCGGCGCAGGGGGAACCTTCCGGCCACCACGCATCTGACGGTGGCCGGAGACGGTTCAGAAGACGCCGGAAATGGCGGGAAAATGAAGAAGAAGGGCGCGGCAATGGGTTAGCCGATCCCGGCTCGTCGGTTCGTTTCACGGCCCGAGCCACCCACCAAATCGAAGCCCTCGACGAGTACTACGAGTATGCGGAGCTGATTTCTCTGAACAGCGGTCGGTTGCACTCAAAACGAGAAGAGACGCGCGCGTGAACAGTGCAACCCAGATGAACAGTAACTCCGATCAGAATACCGATGAAACCGGCGCATTCGTATGGCCTTTGAGAGTCCGAATATGCTCTCGGAATTTCGGTACGACTCTCCGTTCAAAATTTGATATTTTAAAGTGTATCGATTTATTATCGGATGCTTCTAGTAGTTCCGTAGTTTAGCGAATTGGCATGAAATGAATTAGATGTGCTTTAATATGTTAAAACGATGGATATGGTAGAATTCGGGGAGAAACGGAATAAATTAGATCGATCCGGTAGAATTAGCGAGTTTCCGGTAAAACGGAGTTTCTCACGTGAGTTTCCATAGCGTTTGCGGAAACTTTTCGGCAAGATTTGCCGCGAACGCGTAAAACGAGAATCTAAGCTATCTAACTAGCGTAGAATGGTATAGAAGGTATATTAGAGTAATGAAATTTGAACCGTAGTATCAGAGATGATTCGTGTATTCCGGGAAGGTCCGGAAGTTTATTATAGATGAGTAGAAAGTTCCGCAAGTAGCGGTCCTGACCATATGTTGTTATTTGTTTTGACAGATCGGATCGGGATTACGAGTGTTCGCCTAGCCAGGTAAGTAACCCATGCGATAAATGATTGAATGCTTGCTTGTATTATTAGTATACTTGGGTTTGGGGGTTGTAGAAAACTACACCCTAAGGATTTGGGATTAATGTTATAAATGAGATAAACATAGACAAATTCGTGATAAAATAAGCTATGTGTAAAAGCAAGAATGCTAGAGAGAGCTAGAAAGTTTGTGTAAAATGCATAACTATAATGAGCATGTGAGTATATAATTAACCAAGTAATTATGTAATGTGTGTATTAGCATAAGAACGATAGTATGCATGGATAAGTATGAATTAGTAAGTATGTAAGTTGACGTGATTAAGCATGCATGTGTGTATAAAATAATATGAATGCAAGTGTTGTGAATTTCATACGAAATTGAGCATATATACATGTGTTTAGTAACATAAGTATAGATACATGTACATAAGATGATAGAGAGTATGGATGAGTAGTATATGCATTGCATGAGGACATATGTAAGTTTATGACATGAGAAAGTAGAAGAATGATAAAGGATATGTGCATGTATAGATAAGTATAGACATGTATGAATAATAGGCATGTAAGTGGGCAGGAATAAGTGTTTATGTTAGTGTGTGTGTATAAGTGTAAGTATGAAATATGGAGACTTGAGTAATAATACATAATGAATATATTGTAGTAGTTAGCTAAGTAAACACGAGTATTGAATATCAAGGCAAGCTTAGGCAAAAACATGATAAGATGTGGTATGAAATGTGAATAACCTATAAAGATAATTTGAGATGTGTGATTGGATGAGATCGTGGATTTGCATAATGGTATGTTCATATATTATATGAAATATGGAGGAAGAATAAAACGACTTGATGTTGTTGAACGGAGTTTGTGAATGAGAAAGCATGCGTTAACTTAAAAAAGAATATATATGTATATATATATATATATTAAGGCATATATATGAGAATATGAAGAAATGATGTAGCAAGTATTTATATTCACGAGTGATTGTAAGTCAAAGCATGTTGAATGACTGAGCATATGTGCGAAAGAGAAAGATCTCAGAGTATGTATACTTATGAACATGAAAATATGTTAGCATGCATACACGAGCACAGACATGGATAAAATCATAAGTGAGAGAATACGAGATCATGCATAGAAAACATATGTGTGTATATGAGCATAATTGTGTGAATGCATATATATTTGGGTGCATTAGCATAAACAAAGTGTTTTCATAAGCTGATAAGATTTTTTTTAGAATTTTCAGAAACTATTAGAAATGATTTCCAGAGTTGAGTTGAATTAAGAATAGTTTGAAAAATTCAGAGTGTTTTAAAGAGAAACTTCAGTTGCTTTTGAAAAGAAATGTATTTCAGAAAATGTTCCCTTTTCAGTTTTGAGATTTAAGCATGAGTTTTATATTTTCGGGGCATGAGGTAAAAATCTCACCCCAGTACGTAACTTGAGACACTGATGGAATTTGACGGATTTCATATGGATTCGGGATTTGGGATTTGACCCATCCCAGTTGTACACTGTTGGAATTGACAGATTTTTACACATGTGCATATGTGGACTAGGGGGACGCCTCTAGATCCTCAGCGCTCAGATGGTACATTCCTGGGCGGAGATGCGCCTACGGCGGATATTCTATTTTCAGAAGAAAAAAAAATTCAGTTTTCAGTTTTCGGAAAAGGGTTTTAGAAAAGAAGTACAAGAAAGAGTTTTCGGTTTTTTTTAGATTTTCAGTAAACATTTTTCAGAAACAAGATTTTAAAGATAGTTTCCAGAAACCAGAGATCCAAGCATGACTTTGGAAGGATAAGTTTTATTAAGAGATTTTCAAATAGAGTTTCAGAAAGAATTTGCAGGAAGCAATTTTTTTCAGAAAAGTTTTTTTTCAAAAAAGTATTTTCTAAAAGATATGGCAGGAATAAAGTTTAGTATAGCTTATAGGTTAAGCATATAAGTCATACTGGTTAATATACGAGATGCATACAGTTAACATTGAAGCATGATAATGTGATTACACCTATATGGATATATGATTGATGTTGCATATATGGTATTTTGTATCATGACTACATCTATGTGATTATGATGGATTCTTGGGTGTATTATGTGTTTACATAGAAGAAATAATATGCAAGATTCGTGTGTATGACAACACGATTACATATACATGTATGGTGTTATTGAGTTGAAATTTAGAACCTTGCAAAGGCATGTATTTATAGCATTTAAGTTTTATAAGTTCGAATATAATATATAAAATTCCAGATGCAAGGTACAATAGTTTGCATATGTTTACGCTGTAAGAATTTGCTATGTGAGTGAATTTATTTACCTGCGTGTGATACACATTAATGACAAAATCAGTATATAGAATATAAATAGTTAAAGACGAATGTTTAATAGAAAGAATATTATATAAATCTGATTTGATGATATTTCAATGAAATAGAAGAAAGATAACTATATTAAATGTCCAAACCAAACTGTCAAAGGATGAGTAGGAAGGTAGAAAGATAGTTGAATAGCGCAGCGAAAGCGTGGTGGGTTTTGATAAGGCTGTTAATGGTATATAGACTTGACATGTGTATTGTGAATGTATGAAATTATAACTAGTAAATAAGACCTGAGATATGTGTGCTCAGTTTATAAGGAGTTTTAATAAATTACATGGATGGCAGTTATATGGAAATTTGATGTATATGTGTATATATACTAAGATGTTTAAACTATAAATGATAGACAGAATTTAAAGGGATATAAGTAATCAGATAAAAGGATTTGTAACAAGTAATATGTATGTAAATGGATAAGACCTAGATAGTTAGTTCAGACCTAATATGTAGCTGCATGGTTACTTACTGAGTCATTGTGACTCATACCACAATATTTTGTTAGTTTTGCAGGTCAGTAGCAGTCATATTGAGCCAGCAGGATTTTAGTGAAGACTTTGAAGATAGTGGATCGCCCCAATTACAGTCAAGAGAGTCTTTGAGTCCTGGGTCAAGTTATGGGTCATCACGACTTATTGTTTTTGTATTGTATTTACATTTTTAGTACATATGTAAAGGTTATGTAAAAGTTTTGTTTTATTTTTGAGTTCTGGCCGGAGGCCAAGTGATCTGCATTTTGCTTATTGAGTTGGGGCCTGAGGCCAAGTTGATGATGCATATGTTGAGTTTGCATGAGCAGGTTATCTCAGGGTGCTAGCTATAAGCCAGGTTGCATGATGTTCTGTATACATGATGCCAAAATTTCGTTAGAAACAGAGGCTTATGGAGACAGAGTTAGCCTGTCTCCTACCGGTAGCATTCTGGTCTAGGCGAGATGTTACAAATCTACATCTGGATCAGTGTTCACCCTAGGTGGTGGGGCTATAGTATGGCGGATAGAGGTGGCAATTTGGGTCAGGATTCATTTATTCGTTCGATTCGATTCGCTTTAAAGCGAATACGGGTTTGAAAAAATGGATTCGTTTAATAAATGGGTCGATTCGATTCGATTCGTTTAACAAACGAATCGAATACGAATTTAAGCTCATTGATTCGTTTATGATTCGTTTTATTATTTTTATTTACTAGTTCTTGTTAATTTTCAATTAAAATTCGAGAAATTATAGCTAATTATCATAGAAAAAAATAATTTTTCGATATTTGGTGAGGTATTTTTAGTAAATATATTAATTACATATTTCATAAGTATATATTTATGAAGAATTAATGTAAATCAACTGTGATAATTTATTTAATTAATAATATCATTGACTAAACGAATAAACGAATATTCGTATTCGATTCGTTTAATAAACGAATCGAATACGAATCTTGATATTAGGATTCATGTAATAAACGAATCGAATACGAATCCATCACATTTTGATTCGATTCGTTTAGGATTCGATACGAATTCGATTCATTGATTCGTTTTGCCACCCCTAATGGCGGAGAATAAAGCAATCTTGTATTGCTGACTCCACCATGAAGGCTGAATATGTAGCAGCTTGTGAAGCAGCTAAAGAAGCAGTCTGGCTCCGTAAATTCTTGGGAGATCTGGAAGTTGTTCCAGATATGGATAGACCACTCACACTCTATTGCGATAATAGTGATGCGGTGGCAAACTCCAAAGAACCAAGAAGCCACAAGAGGGGAAAGCATATAGAGAGGAAATATCATATCATCAGGGAGATAGTGCAGAGAGGAGACGTTACCGTCACAAAGATTGCTTCCGCAGAGAACTTGGCTGATCCGTTTACGAAGACTTTACCGACTAAAGTTTTTGAAGGTCACCTAGATGGTCTAGGATTACGTGACATGTCCCATTTGCTCTAGTGCAAGTGGGAGATTGTTGGAATGTATGCCCTAGAGCTACATGTGATGTAAAGGATTTCACGTGTTTTGAAATAAAATGATGCATTATTCATTTATTAAATTGTTTGTTTAATTTTCGCATATTATTGAAATACCCTAGATTACTTATGTGCCTTCAGATTTAGTGTATGAGTGTCATACACAAGAAGATTTAAGTATGAAGTTAGTAATCTTAATAGTCTATAGAGAGCAAACAAAACGGGTACTTTGTTTGTGATTTATCTATAGCCGCGGTCTATTTATATTTATATGGCAATCTTGATCTGGATCGTCCATGTAGAGACATGAGAATGAAGGCACCTTGTATGATGCGATCATATAGGACTGGACCCAGATGGAAATGACATTCTTATAATATCCGTTAAACTAAGAAAGTCATTTCGATCTACTAGATGGTCATATATAGATTGATTTTAATCTTGAGTGTACTACGAACTCCTGCATGGCAGGCTATGTCCTTTAATTTACAAAGGTGAGGTTGGTGTAGCAGTCCCGACCAATAGCTACGTACTTTGGGGACACAGTTTGTTTTGTAGCTATGAACGTTTTACATAGACATGAAGTTCACTCCTTCTTGCGAGAAGTAGATGAATATCTTTCTTAAGGGTTGATTATGTACTTGAACGATTTGAGCGCTCAAGTCTTTCTATTACGAATAGAAATATTAATATTCATAATAGTTATGAATAAATCGTTCATTAGAGAATCAATGGTACTTAAGGTAAAAATAATTAGAGGGGTATAATGGACATTATGACCCGGCTCTAATTACGAGATACTCGTGAAGGGTCAATTCATATGTAATGATTATATCGATGGACACCGACTTGCTTCAGCTTAATATATCATCTGCGGCAACGAGAGTGCAACTTCGAGTTTTTAGTAGAATAACCTGGAGTTAATAATTCAGAATATTTAATTAAGAGCTTAATTAATGTTTCGAGATTATTGGAGCTCGGAACCGTAGGTCCATTTGGTCCCCGTGCTAGCTCGATTTACTATAGCGGATTTCGTATAATTGGATAGTCCAATTATATATTCACAAATGTATGAATATTATTAATATGATTAATAATATTAATTGTCACACTTGAAACTTTATATTAAATGTTAATATATAGTTTTATTAAATATAAGATATTTGAACACATGTTAATTAATTATATTAGATATAATTAAATGAAAGGTTAAGTTTGTAATTTCCAAATTTTGGGTTTTGGAAATCCTTGGATTTAATTTAGAAGTTACAAATTGTTAAATGGCATTTAATCCTTTTATTTTGTAACATATTTTCTATTATGGAATGTAAATTTTAATGTTGCAATTTTTTTTTATTCCTTTACATGTGTGGCCGAATTTTGGAGGAAAAGAAAATGGAAGAGTTTTGTTTCTTTTGGTAATTAAATCTCTCATTTGGATGTTACACCTTTTTGAAAGGTAATGACATATTTAATTTTTGTAACATCTTTTTATTATGACAATTAAATATTAGATGTTACAAAATTAAATCCAAATTATAGCCTTGGCCGATTTTCACCTAATGGGGAAGGGATTGGTTGTTTTGTTTTGGAAACAATTTGACCTAAGTATATAAAGAAAATTTGATTTTCTTTTTGGCTCTCTCTCATTCTAAAAATCAAGCCTCCATCTTCTTCCTCATTCTCTCTCAATAGTTGAGAAAAGAAAAATAAGAAAATATACTTAGTGTGTGATTGAATCTCTAAATCGTTTAGGGATTTGTTTATGAGTGTAGCTCACACTACTTTCCGTTGGTTACGAGTCATAGCACGGAAGACTTTCTGGTGACGAACAAATCATCTTCTTCCTCTATTCTCATAGGTCACGGCAGTGAGGTTTGGTATTACCTCATTGCCGCACCTTGCTTGGTTCATTCGGGGTCGTTTTGTTTTGTTTTAATTCGGATTTTTGGGAAACACCTAGGGTATATTTTGGGGCTGAGTTGAGACTGTTTTTGAGTGAATAAGTCAGACCTTAAACATCCTTGCATTTCACGCAAATTAGGGGCTGATTTGTGTGCAGTTTCGTTGTGTATCGGGTCCAAAACAGTCTGTTATTTCACTGCAGTTCGGGGACTATTCGGGGACTGTTTCGGGGGTATTCCGGGGCTGAAATCTTGTTCGAAACGGAAGCAAAATTTCAGTATACCCACTGGTTGCATTCGGCTAAAGGAGGGGGAAAGAAGAAAAAAATTTCAAGTCCGATCTGTATGCTTAAGTCGCTTCTGCTGCTCGAGGAAAGCGTTTCCTACATTTACCCCACATGATTAGCCCATGCGCATCAAGATTAACAATGCATAAACAGAGAAACAATACATAGAAAATAAATAGCGGAACAATAAACATAGATTTAAATCACAAAATGAAACACATGCTTGAAAGTTTCTCAAACTGTACATGGAGTTGTATCCCAAGTACATACTGCAATACCATCCATTCAGATTCGGCTACGGAATTTACGTCTGGGTTTCCATCCGATATACCGGAAGAGGTAGCATCGACCATTTAATATAATGCCATCATTAACCCAATGTATACATGAAATACATGTGATGAAATAACAATACATAACAGAAGCGATAAATAATAAACTAAGTGCGAAACATTAGAGGAAGATAAATGACTGAAAATAAATGCGGAATAATAAAGCAATGATAAACGTAAATAAAATGCGAAATAATAAAAGGCTAATAGTACGAAGTAAATGTGAGATAAATAAATAACAGAATAATAAAAAGATGTGACCAAAAATTTGGTCGTTTTTTGATATAGGACCTCGCACACCCGGTTGGACATATTTCACGTCCAACCGAGCGTTCCGTGCCCAAAACTACAAAATAAAATACAATAAAGGGTGCCCTCGGGTCTTACCTTTTAAGTCGCTTCTCGGGAGTGCGTTGGGACGTCGCCGAAAGGGTTAACGCTTCACTATTTTCTGGTTTTCTGATTCTATGTTTTCCTTCGTTGTTTCAGTGTTTTTGCTGCCGTTTGCGTGTCTGTTTCGGTTGCTGCTTCGGGGTTATTCTCGGTGTTAAAGGCTACTATTTTGGACTATTTTTGGGGATTATCTGGACTGATTTTTGGACTGTTTGGCTCACTGTTTTTGGGTGATTCACTGTCACGGTTTCAGGGTATTGACGTGATTTGTGAGTTGTTGAATGAGGTGCTGAGTGGGTTCTTTTGTTGATTTTTTTATGGGTTATTGGTCTGCTTGTGGCTCGGCTTGGTGAATTTGGTTCAGTGCTTTGTTGTTTGATATTTAGGGTTTGTCGAGAGTGGTGAGAGCATGTGGCGTGAGGGGCTGCTAGCTTATTGAAGATTTTTCCGAGAGTTGATTTATTTGGTTGATGGCAGTCGGTGAGCGGGCTGGTTTGTCGGCAGTTTTAGGTTGGTGAGGGTTACTGTTCTCGGTTTATTGGCTTTGAGTGTGTGTCTTGTGGCTTCAGATTAGGGCTGTGTGCGTTTTAGGTTGGCGAGGGTTGCTGTTCTTGGTTTATTTGCTTTGAGTGTGGTTCACGTTGGTGAATGGAGGGCTGAATAGTTAGCTTCTTGTTTGGTGGCCCATGCAGGTTAGTGGGGTAATGGTTTGTGGCTTCGTGAGTGGAGGGGAGAAGGGCGTGAGGCTGATTAGAGATTAAAGAGTAGCCGTGAATGACTTGGCTATTTGTTGGTTTATCCACGCTGATGGCTTAGGGTTATTTTCTTTGTGTGAGTTGTTTGTTATAGAGAGGGAGATAGATTAGCGAGAGAGAGAAGGCCACGGCCGAGAGCTTCAGGGTTTATTCATTTATTTATTATTTTTTTGTGAGGTTGCCGTGAGTTGTGAGGAGTGAGAGCCAAGGGGAGAGAGGGCGTGAGCTTTGAGAGAGATAAGGTGGTGGCGTTTTAGGTTTATTTTTACTTTTGTTTGATTGTGATGGAGGGCTACCGAGTGGTTGTGGGAAAAAGGAAGGGAGTCTTATGGTTGGTTATGTTATGTTTTTTTATAGTGATGATCTAGGGTTAGGGATGTGCTTGCTAGGGTTTCTAAGTATGGGAATAAATCATGCAAAAAAGATGTATTTCATTAAGTTTATTAAGGAAAATAAATTATATAATTTTGGTGGGGATATCTTTAATTTGGGAGGTGATTCGATTTAATTTAGGAAGGGTATTATTTTGATTTTACTTGGATTTGATTTAATTTGTAACATGTGTTTTAAATGTTTTAATTATTTTTGGATTGGGCTTGGGCGAAATGGGCTTTTGATGGTTGCGAGGGTTTTGGGTCGAATCTAAAATTTTAAAATAAAGAAAAATAAGCGAACCTGAGGCCGATTAGCGAGTTAAATTTGTTGATGTATTTATTTTTAAATTTTTTCCTTTCGACGTCCGTTTCCCGCGACTTCCGTAACTTATCAGGTAGTGCCTCCATACGAGGCTCATCATTGGGCTTTATACAAAAATGCAGTGTCTACAATTCCATTTGCAGGTAGCTGTTACTTTGGAGAAGGCTGCACTATCTGATGAGTATTTTGTTAAGAGGAAGCTATATCAAAATGTTGATTTTTACTCGGGGTTGATATATAGGTACTATTTGTTAATTGAATGCACTCTTTGTTACTTCTTAAAGCGGGTTAAAATTATTACTCTGATTAGGGCAATTGGATTTCCAACAGAATTCTTCCCTGTTTTGTTTGCCATCCCACGCATGGCCGGGTACTTAGTGCAATGGCGAGAGTCCCTGGATGATCCTGATACAAAGATAATGAGACCCCAACAGGTTAGTTCTTTAGTTAATGTAACATTAACATTTTCTTTTACCTCGTTCCTTGGTTCAGCAGGACCAATAATGTGTTATATCACTTGTTTATCCTATCTACACATTTAAAGGCAAATTGGAATGCCATCCATGAAGTTTATCTAGTCAAAATCTCCCCATGTATGATCAAAAAAATAGTCTCAGTGGATAAGGCAAGGGTCTTTGTCTACAAGTCTCAGTGGTCTTTGCTAAATTGTGCCAAAAGGTGGAAAGTTTCTTTTGTGTCATAATAGGCTATTATTGAATCTACGTCTAATGTAGAACAATGAACGAGTTCTGAGTTTGTTTTTCTGCAATGTAATAATAACTACGTAATACGATGAATGTGATCGCTACCTTTTTGTGTATTGCAATTGCCTTGAATTCCATTTTGTTGCTAATACATGTATGGTTAGATCCTAAGAGGACAAACATGTAAATATATTAGGGATTATGTTTCCTAACATTGGTATCAGTAGCTTAAATGCATGTTTTCTAGTTGGATTACACAAAAATTGCATGAACAAGCATGAAAAATGTTGAAAATGCTTCTGGTTTTTGTTTTTTAAAAAATGATTTTCTTCCAACTTTGGGCCGTAATAACTCTCTGTAGAAAATTGATAATCGCATGTTCAAATATGTTTTGAAAACTAGGTCATGAGATCTTCAATTTGGTATATCATGTACTTAATTTGGATTAAAATTAAGAAAGATATGGACCCTAGAAGTTGGCTAGTTGAATCTGTTTTTACCCAGAAAAACACTCCCAGAATAGCCGTACTACATGTCATCCGTCTTTAGAAAAACGGACGACAAGTCGTCCGAGTATTGTACGACAAGTCGTACGCGAATAATGGGCTCAACCGACATGTCATCCGGATAGAAGATAGACGACAAGTCGTCTGCGTCTTTAACATAGAAACGACATGTCATACGGCCACACAACAAGCGGACGACATGTCGTCTGCGCGTGGAAGTAAACCGAGGCTAGTCGGCGCATGCGGGCGCGTGAGGGCGAGTGAGAGCCCGTGGCCGGCGCGTGGAGGCGCGTGGAGGCATTCATGGGGCGCGTGAATGGCGCGTGAACATCCGTGTTGGCCCGTGTTGGTCATGTATGTATCGGTTTGCTTTGGTAATTCCGATCTGTCATGATTAAATGTCTATTCCTTTTGCATATTGTACTAATCGGCCATGATAAATTTATTTTATCATATAAACTTTGTGTTTATGTAAATGAATATCTTTGTGATGTTTATTTTAATTAATGTAACTTCGTGTTTCATTATATTGATTTTTTCTTTGTATTTGTTGCAGAAAAATCATGCCGATCAGACAAAGAACTGCAAAAAGAGTTATGACATCCGCCCACAGTGAAAGATTGAAAGACATGTTGCTGGATTTGGAATAATCGGATGAAAGAAGATGATGATATGATCTCGCATATAATTACCTTCAATAACATGTTACAAGAATCTATTGGGAGGGTAATTGGATAGGACAACCAAACAGACTGAGATACCTACGAAATACTCTCCCCGGAATATGGCAAAAAAGGCTTACTGATATTTGGAAATTAGTAACTCATACAGAAGAACTACGTGTTCAATACAACATAGCCATTGAGAGGTTAGCGATTGAGTATCTTCAATCTAAGGCAAATAATACCATTTTTCCCTTGATGTCTCGGAAACGTTGCAAGGATCCGAAATTTGCAATAGGTTTTCCATGGTTGTCCAAGATCAATTACCAGTTACCGAAAGAATTTGAGGATTCTTATCCAAAGACTTTTATTCGTTGGAACACTAGAACCGGAAAAGTTTTAAGTGTTAGATATTAGTTTTTCTATGATAAAACTATGTTAATATTTATGTGTTACTTCATGGCATGTAATTATTGTATTTATATGTATGAATGTTTCATGTTGATTTTGAATTTGTAATTAAATCAATGATTGTCATGAACAATTGTCGCATGATTAAGATGTTCTAAGAATTTATGTAATTTTAGAAAATGATTTTACATGATTGATTATGTTGATAATATTTTTACATTGGGTAATTGGATGATGATTGGACACATAGTGGCCTTTTGACTCCAACCCCATTGAAGAATTTTATTAAACATAATTCGTTTCATGATAAAATAAATAAAAGTATTAACAATTGTGCATGAATGTCTATAGAAACTTTGTGTTTTTAATATGGCTTCCGCAACAAAGAACATTATTGCTGAACTCAACAAGGGTGAGAAACTGAATGGCGATAATTATGAAATTTGGAGCATGAAAATCCAATATGTGCTAGAAGAACAAGAGGTTCTTGAAACTTTGAAAATGAGCATGGATGAACCTGAACAGGGCACTACGGCCCAACACAGGCGAGACCGAGAGGCTTATGAGGCCTGGAAGAAAAAGAATTCCATTGCCGCATTACGTTGCTGAGCAGTATGGATAATGACCTAATGAAAGAGTTCAGGAAATATGACATAGGCTAAGGACATGTGGTCCACACTAGCTGAAAAGTTTGGTAGTACCTCAATAACCAAACTCAGGTCACTGACAATCAAGTTTGACACATACAGAAACGTCTTGAGTTCACTATGTCAAAACACTTGAGGCAAATGTCAAACATGATTACTGAACTGGCAGATGCTGGACATGTTCTTACAGATGAACAGAAAGTCCAAGCGGTCATTCGTTCTCTTCCAAATAGCTGGGAGCATATGAAAATGCATTTGACCCACAATGAGAGCATCAAAACCTTTGATGATGCCAAACGTCACCTTGAATTAGAAAGCGACCGCCTTGCGGCTGCTAAGTCAAATGCTGAAGTGTATATGACAGAAACTAGCAAACCTGGGGGTTTCAAAAAGAAAAGAAAATTTCATGGTGGTGGGTTCCAGTTCGGAAAAGAACAAAATTCTTCTAAGCCAGAAAAGAAACAGAAAACCAATCAACATGGTAAAGGAAAACGTCCTACCAAAAAGAAAAACATGGCAAAGTTAAATGTTTTAACTGTGGTAAGAAAGGTCATTTTGCTCGTGACTGCACTGAGCCTAAAAAGGTGAATACCTTTCGTGCATATTTAAATGAAATATGTGTTTCAAGTTCAATCTTTCTAACTGAATCTAATCCTTTGTGGACTGTAGACTCAGGAGCCACAGACCATGTAGCGAAGGATAGAGATGCCTTCGTGGAATTTCGACGAATTTCACCTGGGGTGAAGTGGATATATGTTGGCAACAACTCACGGGTTGAAGTCAAAGGCATAGGAACATGCAAGTTAGTCATGCATGGTGGAAAAACTTTACTACTACATGATGTATTGTTTGCTCCACAAATCGTCGAAATTTAGTTTCTGTGTTGGTTTTGGTTAATTTAGGTTTCAATTTGAACTTCCATAAATTTGGTGTTGATTTGTACTTAGGTACAATACACTATGGTTCTGGTTATTTTCTGGATGGTTTTATTGTATTAAATGTTGAATGTTTTAATCACAATTCCGTTTTTTTCGTTTGTTACTTCATCTGTCAGTGATGATAGTGATGTAACTGTGTGGCATGCTAGACTTGGCCACATTGGCCAGCAAAGAATGAACAGATTAGCCAAAGAAGGCTTTCTGGGAAATATTGAGAAGGTAGAATTGTCAACCTGTGAATATTGTTTGGCAGGAAAAACTGCGAGAAAAACCATTTGGAAAAGGGACTAGAGCAGAATTTCCATTACAATTAATTCATTCAGATATATGTGGTCCAATGAATGTCAGGGCAAGGCATGGAGCATCTTATTTCCATCACATTTATAGATGATTTTACTCGCTTTGGTTATGTCTATTTGATTGCTCATAAATCCGAAGCATTAGAATGTTTCAAGAAATTTATGAATTTGACAGAAAATCAATTGGACAAGAAAATTAAAGCACTACGCACTGACCGTGGTCGTGAGTACTTATCTGATCAGTTCAGAGAATTATGTGATGAAAAGGAATTAGTCGTCAGTTGACTACTCCTGCTACTCCTCAACAAAATGGTGTTGCGGAAAGAAGAAATAGAACTCTTCTTGAGATGGTTAGGTCTATGATGGCACAAGCAAATTTGCCTATAACCTATTGGGGTGATGCATTATTAACTGCCACATATGTACTTAACCGAGTGCCATCTAAATCTGTGTCCACCACACCATATGAGTTATGGACAGGTCGTAAACCAGATATTCACTTTCTAAAACCTTGGGGTTGTGCGGCTTATGTTCATGTGCGTTCTCACGAACATGGAAAGTTAGGCCCAAGAGGAAAAAAGTATCTTCATAAGATATTCTGAACAATCAAAAGGTTATGTTTGCATAGGTGAACATGAAAGTGGAGGCGTGACAGAATTTGAATCACGAGATATCACATTTTTAGAAAATGATTTTCCTAAGCAGGGAGAGATAGGTCAAGATTTATCTCTATATGAAACTCAAGATCACATGGATCACATGATTGGTGACACACTCGGGTTTACCTAATTCAAGTGGGAGTGATGAGAGAAATTTGAGAAAACATGATGAATCTGTTTCACATGAATCTCAAAATGATGAATTAGTTTCACACGAGTCTCATTTACGTGATCCGAGTGGGAGTGATGTACATAATCCTAGTGGGAGCAATGTGCACGATCCAAATGGGAATAATATCGAAAGTGAGGAATCAGTTCCACCACTAGAATCCCAATTGCGATGTAGTAATCGTATAGGTATTCCTCGACGTCGTTTCGATATCGAAGGAGAAACCTTTATGATTCTACCTCAAGATGATGAAGAACCTAGAAACATAAGAGAGGCTCTTCAGTGTCCTGCTAAGGAAAAATGGATGAAAGCAATGGAAGAAGAGATGGAGTCAATGAGGTCCAACCAAGTTTGGGAATTGGTTGATCTACCCAAAGGACGTAAAGCTGTTAAGAACAAATGGGTTCTTAAAATAAAGCGTAATGCCGATGGCAATATCGAAAGATATAAAGCACGACTTGTGGCAAAAGGGTATACGCAACAGGAAGGAATTGACTATGAAGAGACTTTTTCACCTGTTGTAAGGTTTACCTCAATTCGCTTGATTCTAGCTATAGTAGCAAGTATGGATCTAGAATTATATCAAATGGATGTAAAGACTGCTTTTCTCAATGGAGAACTTGATGAAGAAATCTACATGGAACAACCAGTAGGTTTCAAAAAGAAAATGAAAAGGAGAAAGTATGTAGACTTTTAAAGTCTATATATGGTCTCAAGCAATCGTCTAGACAATGGTATATACGATTCCACAATACAATCATTTCGAATGATTTCACAATGATAGATGAGGATCATTGTGTGTACACCAAGAGAGATAAAGATAGGTTCATTATCTTATCTTTGTACGTGGATGATATACTTATAGCCGGAAAGGAAATGATAAGGATTTGTAAAACACATTAAAGAATGGTTATCATCTAACTTCGAGATGAAAGATATGGGTAAAACTGCATATATTCTTGGGGTTAAGATCTCACGAAATCGTTCAAAGAATTTATTATCTCTTTCACATGAGTCATATATAAAGAAATTATTGAACGCTTCCAAATGCAGGCTTGCAAACCCATTGACACTCCTATCACGAAAACTGAAGCTTTGAGTCGTAGATTGTGTCCTGAAACTCCACAGGAAAAGGAACAAATGAAGAAAGTTCCTTATGCAAATGCAGTTGGAAGTTTAATGTACGCAATGTTGTGTACAAGACCTGATATCTGTTTCGCTGTTGGAATGGTAAGTAGATACCAATCCAATCCAGGACTAGCACATTGGAAAGCAGTTAAAAGAATATTTAGGTATATGAGAGGGACAGCTGATTACTCATTATGTTATCAAGGAAATGATCTGCAAGTGAGAGGCTATACTGATGCTGACTGGGGAGGAGACTTAGATGAAAGAAAATCTACCTCCGGATTTGTTTTCTTGCTAAACAATGGTGCCATTTCATGGAGCAGTAAGAAACAATCTTGTATAGCCTTATCCACAATGGAGGCTGAATTTGTGGCCTTTTCATCAGCAGTACAAAGGCTGTGTGTGGTTGAAAAGGTTCTTTGATCATTTGGGTATGTCAAATGAAGCTTCTGGTCCAGTATTATTAACTGTGATAGTGAAGCAGCGATAGCCTACACAAAAGACCCAAAATTCCATTGTAAAACGAAACATATAGATACCAAATATAACTTTGTGAAAGACATAGTTGCACGAGAAGAGGTAAACATGAAGTACATTTCTACGCAAGAAATGGTAGCAGATCCATTGACCCGCCTGTTCCTAGAGATGTCTTTGTTAGACATGTAAAAACTCAGGGATTGCGTAGATGTTAATGTGCTTACATATTATGATATGTATTTTTCCCAAATAATGTTTACTAATGTTAATACTCATTGATATTTGTGTTCAATGCTTACATGTTATTATGTTGATACATGTTTAAACAAATATACTATTATTAGTATGAGAAGTATGTCGGACAAGTGAATGATTGGCCCTCTCACACGGGCAATCGCCTCCATTACTTTGTGTTAATGGGAGATGAGACAAAATTTTAAGCTAATTATCTGAGTGATAATTTAGAGAGCTCAAGCTTGAAAATTAAGTAATGTCGTTATGGGGTCACTTTTCTGTGATATGACCTAAGGTGAATAAGTTCGTTTCACCTTACTTGTCTTAATGTCAGTTATGAGTTAGACATTGTGTTTGTCTGAACTATAATCTGTACGGTATTTTATGAGACATGCGCTCCATGGGAAAGGAGAGAATACCGTAGCACATGTTTTCATACCATATGTACATTTGTGACTATTGAGGGTAATACAAGTAGAGATCTCAGTCTTGATATTGTGTGAGACCCTTGAGATTATTTCAATCTCACATTGTACCCTTTAGACTCTTGTCTGCTTCTTAAAACTTAGATTTGATGATCACTATCTTGGAGTGTTGCTGAAAGATCATGAGAGATTCGATCTGAAAGAACATATCTGAAAAAGCGAATTGAATCAAAGTTGAGAGATTCGAGAAATGAGAAAGATCATTATATGAGTATATCACATTAGCTTGTATTCACTGGTCGACCAATTATGTTATTCTATGTGATCAAACATGATTGTGAATACAAAATAAATATTACATTCGAAAAGAGATCGAGAGAGATTTAATGTGATAAATGATCGAGGATACTGCATACATAATCCACTATGGTTCTATCCATTTTTCGAGCGGCTATATATTCCTAACAGATGTATAGCAAGTGAGCTCTCGAAGTATGCTGGTCGCACGGCACAATTGCAAAGTATGAATTATTCTTGTAGAGATAATAAAAATTGTTGATCCCATCATGTGTGAGTGGGAGATGTTGGAAATTAATTGTTGTTAATTATTTGGTGTTGTTAAATAACAACAATTAGTAATAATTTCATTTGGAAATTATTAAGTTAATTATTTGGTGTTGTTGAATAACAACAATTAGTAATAATTTCATAATGGAAATTATTAAGTTAATTATGTGGTGTTGTAAATAACAACAATTAGTAATGATTTCATTACTAAGTAAACAACAAGAATTGTTAAGTGACAACAATTAGTAAAATGTTAAATGGGGAACATATGGTACACCCATGATGGTAACATTTTTGGAAGGGTTAGAAAAGGTCATTATGCATCCTAATAATGTGATTAATAGTAATCAATGCATGTGATTACATAGTGACTTGATTTCCCTCCTATAAATAAGACCATTTGCTTATTGAGTTAAGCAATCAATTAAGTTTGATTAAGAGGTCTGTACAAGCATAAAAGGTATGCAATTGTGTTGTGGTTAGTATAGATTTATTTTAATTAGCATGTAAATAAATCTAGGACTAGTAATACATGTATGGTTAGATCCTAAGAGGACAAACATGTAAATATATTAAGGATTATGTTTCCTAACAGTTGCAGAGATGGCTTTCCTCATTTTGGCTTTCTATCAGTGAATGTTTAGTTAAATTTTGTCTGTGGGTGGTGGTTTTGTTGCTGTCTGTTCATCTCTCTCTTCTCTGTTTTTCAGGTTTATACCGGAGTATGGATGAGACACTATATCCCATTGAAGGAGCAGATGATAGAACACGATGCAGTCAGGCTAGGACAGGTGTCTGTTTCAAATGCTACAAGAAGAAGGCTCGCTGGATCTGGGAATTAAATGTTTCGGCTCCATGAATAATATATTCACAGAGAAGAAAAATAAATGGCACGAGTATTATGAAAAAAATAATTACATCATCGTCGCAGGCATTCTGTTAGAAAATCTTCTACAGAAGCAGCAGGTCCGTTCTTAGTCCCTCGAACTGGTAGCTCAGACACACATTGCCTATTAGGGGCAACTATCATTTGATTCTATTCTTATTAGTTGCAGTTTTGGAATTTACAGAGTTGCTTTTACTTTTATCAACAGTTTATTCAAAATTTCCCCTTACGGTGTTACTCTTATCAATTTTTTGGTTATTATTTTGACCTGAAAATCTTTTATCTTTTGCCCAGATATTTAAACGGTTCAAAAAGTTATGTAAAACAGAGAAAACTGTAAGTCTGTAAAATTTTATTTCATCAAAATCAACAGGGAACATAGTAACTTAGAGCAAGAGGATGATGGAATGGTGTATGCACAAACGTTGGCTGAGAAATCAACGGTTGAAAATTCTGAAACATGATCATCCCTGCAGGCTTACTCTCAATCCTCAAATCCATCCCATACAGGAATCCATCAAACACGCTCTTCAATCTCGTAGCGGCTCATCATCTCTGCAAACACAGCAGCCGTGAGCAAACTATCAGAGCCGGCATGGTGAGCACCTCCATGTCTCTTGACATCCAAAATCTCAGCAAGCTTCGCTAACCCATGCTTCCCACCCTGCAACCCTTCACAGTACTCCGCAACAACTTTAATGTCGAAAACACTTTCGAAAAACATAGCAGCAATCCCAGAAAACGCTTCTGCAGTTGCCGGCAATGCGCCGTTAGTAAAAACCTTAACCATGTATGCTATATCATACAACCCGTGGAAAGTAACCCACTTGAGATTGTCCTTGTGTTTCGACAATATCTCCAAGAATCTTGGAACAAAAACACTCTTGGATATCCCATCTGTCCGAATCTTTTCAAGATCCAAACCACTGCTTTGCAAAAGCTGAATAGAATCCTCAACATAGAGGTCTTTCTTGATATCAAAATCAGAAAAATTGAACTCGAACGTGTAGCCGATGTTACCCTCATCATCCAAAAGAGTGATTCCAAGTTGAATGAGGTGGTGCAGTCGACGTTGAACTTGAGATCATTGTAACGTTGATCAGCCGGTGTGTTTCTGGGCGTGTGACGAAGACAGCCCGGGAACTCGGTGTCGATGGATAGCACGTTGAATCGAATTAGAAGCATGTCGAGCAAACGGACGTTACAGTCAAAATTCTGACGCAAACTTTAAGAAGCTTGCTTACTACGGCCATGGTGAAGGAAGCAGAGAAAGAAAATAATTGGGTATCTGGATGCAGTAGAGTCCCATATTCTCAGATATTTATAGTGTTAGTTTCCGTTTACAATTCCTATGACAATGTGGTTTCTTTCCGTTTACTATTTTTGAAATAGATTTTTCCTAGTGATGTACGGGAATTGGCTATTGGTGGTTGTTGATAGTTAAAGAAGCAAATTTAATGATCAGATTTAAGGAATAGTAATATCATCAACTACTTGGCACATAAGTTCTTCGTTAATTATGAGTTCAAAAATTTGAGAAATCTTGAAACTTGAATTCTATACTCGTGTATATCAACATTAGAGTTTAATCAAAAAATTCTTCAATAAAAAAGAATTCAAGGCAAAGAAGATAAAAAAAAATTTTAAAATTTTTTAAAAATTAAAAAAAAATTATTAAGGTGCATATTTATATCTTTTGAATAACCTTTATGATCATTACCATATGCATAATAATAAAATCTTGGGAAATTATATGTTTCCACATGTTGAATAGAAATTATTATTTAAAGGAGGAGAAATTATCAAATTTCCACTTAATAATTATGGATGGCAAAAAAACCCGGGCCGAGCCTAGCATATTATGCCTGGACCCACTCCGACCCGGTCTTAAAAAATATTATTTATTTTATATTTACATTTATATAACAAATTATATATATATATATATATATATTTATATTATATAATAAATTAAAAATATATTTAATTTTTATCAATAAAAATCGGGCCGGATAAAGCCAGGCCCAAGCCCAGGCTGGCCCGATCCGACAGACGCTCGGGTCGGGATTTTCCCGGACCCGGACCAAAAAAGTACTTACCGGGCTCGGACCAGGCTTATCAAAGTCCGCACCTAGCCCGACCCATACCTTTATCAATGATTGACAAAAGTACATTTTTGCCTAAAAACTTTGAAAGTGATCTAAAATCCACTCATTGTTTCCAAAAATGTTTAATTTTCCACCATTCCCTTAACGGCGTAATTTAATTGTTAGGATTAAAAACCACTAAAATCATCAATTTCATTTGAGCTTATTTTCTCTCCACTGCGTGGTCAAGGCTACTGTTTAGTATCCATGTAACATCGCTAAGGTTGACAATAGGGGGCGGAGATGGTCCGTTAGAAGGCTGGAAGTAGGTTGAATAAGTTTATTAATTGGAATTGCAGTATTGAGAGATAAGAGTTGAATTTTTAGTTTACACACTACATAATTAATGGGTTTTTTATTTTATTTTTTATATCCACGAAATCTAATATCTAAAACTATTCATAAACATTAATAATTTAATTTTCGGAAATTATCCATTTTCTTTGGGTAAAAATATTATTATCTCATTTAAAAATGACAAAATAAGCTTTTTAATAGTATAATAGTGTGGATGCTGGATTTCGCCCGAGATCCACAATCATGAATTTGTAGGTTTGGGGTACTAGGGATCATGCAAAACAAAGGTAGTGTGAGCATGGAGTATACTTTGGGGTTTCGATGGGCACGGCGGAAGCGCGGTTCGGACGAAATCATAATACCTAAAATGTATTTTTGACGAATCGACGATCCACCCAAACTTATGGGGACTGTCCATGTCAACCCCATATGTGTTAGGGCAGTTCATGGGCTGGAACAGTGACGAACTCACTGTTTGGACAGCCGTCACCCGGTTGGCTCAAAAGTCACCGGTAACGCCGTTTTTCACTGTTTTCGCTTATTTCAACTTCGAAACACTTTCCGGAAATTGTTCCAACTCCCAAAACACATCCAATATATTCATAATATATTATTTTCATCACAAAATTTCAAGTTTACTCAGATCTGATCTAGAACCGAAAATTAAGATTTTTCATGCTTTAAATCCAATATTTCAAGATTAAATCAATTAATCTCAACATCAATCAAATTCACCACACATGAACCACCCAAGAACAATTCTATGCATTATAAGAGTGGTCATAACACTCTAGAACAGCAACTCATCACCAAATGATCAATTTGGACAATAATTACAATAATTTCATCCAAATACACTTTACATATGCACTTCACTTCCAATTCCATCATCCAACACCAAAAGCCCCAATTTTAACAAGTGAAGATAACTCTAAAACTATTCTTGTAACACCCCGAAATTATTTTTTTCCCAATTTTAATTTAATAATCATGGGTGTTAGAAATTTAAGGACTAAATTGTGAGGATTTTAAAAGTTGGAATTAAAAATTACAAAAGGGACAAGTTTAGGGAGACAATTAATCATTGTCTTATAGTATATATAAAAAGGAAAACAAAACCTATTTTACAAACCCTTTTTCACACATCCAGCAGCCATTTTTTTAAAAAAATTTTTTTTAAGTAAAATATGACAGCAAGGTTTATTATTACATTGACCTTCTTTGGGAGGCCGTGAGGGCAGAGGTGGTGTTTCTAGGGTAAAGGGCTCTGAGAGTTCTAAGTTGGAGAACTCAAACTTGAATGAATCTGTCTTGAATTGTGTTGCTATTTTATAGGTAGAGAAATGTGACTTCATTAATTGACATAAGTCCCACAACGTGCTCATGTATTGGATGAAAGGTCTAGCATGTGGAAATATGCTTAGTGTTAGGAAAAAGAGGGAAACAATTGGTAAATAAAAAGATGGGATTTTGGATGTTCAATCTCATAAATCACCACAATCTCAGCTTCTCTAATCTCACATACTATGTGAGCATTCACATATAGAACTTCACAATGAAGTTTATATGTATATTGATAGAAGTTTTTATGTTACATTTACGCAGCAAAGGACAAAGATCACTAATTGAAGATGAGTTCCGCGATGGGTTACATACCATAGTTATAGCTACAGCTCACAATTAAATCCAATATACATGTGGAAGGGGTAACCCCGATCTAAGTGCTTTTAGTGCCATTCATATTCAACGTGTTAGATTGATTGGTGTTAGGGGCCCAACTCCTGACATGCAGAAAACTCAAAATGGAAAAGGTATTGTAGGCACTGTATTTTTGCATAAGGCCCGATGATGAGCCTCGTATGGAGGCACTACCCTTTAAGTTGCGGAAGTCGCGGGAAACAGACGTCGGAAGGGAAAATTCAAAAAATCAATACCTTGTCAGATTTCATTCGTTGCTTAGCCTCGGGTTCGCTCGATTAATCTCTGTT